>JAECUM010051469.1:0-25665 GCA_016617855.1 Megalonaias nervosa | reverse complement strand
CCCCCCCCCCCCCCCCCCCGTTATATGTTTTAAGATGATCACTTGATACTGAATTTACTAAGATTCTATAACAACAGATTTGGCAACTCGCTACATTTGTTTGCTCCTCACTGATTGAAAATCTGATAAAAATTATTACAAAGTAAAAGTCACGTTATGTTGCGACCGGTAATCATTGGATTGCCTAGTTATTATAAAGACTGTTGACGGTTGGGGTTTTGATAACGTAAACAGTGCTGGAATGGGTACATCAGTACCACCAGTTGTCAAAGGCGAATGTTGGCACCATAAACGTTATTAAGTCGAAGCATAGATAACTCTCCTAAATGGACAATGATGTTCTGTCTTTTGTGATCTGTACTGGGCGAGAGTGGACATTTTGATAAAAATGCGCTTGCTTTCGCTGCATTGCCTGTATGGTTTAGCAACGTGATTATTAAGGAAGAGGCGAAACACTGCTCCAATTTGAGAAACCACACAAAGGAACTGGTATATATTTGAAATCTCCTTGGAAAACGCTATTGTACTAGGAAGTGTTCAGGACAAAAACCTGAAACTTGAGGTCAGACGTCGTCGCCCTAGCAGACAGAAGCGGCGATATGAAAGAAATATGGAAAGGTAACGGTTCTGTCCGTGACTGCAAAAGGATGAGTTAAGACAAAGTGTCTGAGGGATGAGAAACAGAAGTCGCGCAGATAAAGTCTGATTTATCTGTACCCATCGGCTATGTAAATAGTGGGATTCTAATTTGATAGCGAGATAGTTATCTGATGGCAGATGTTTTTCTTTTATATTGGTAAGTTTTTTGCAATGATAATGTGTAGAGTTAGGTCAGGAAAATTTTTAGAAATCGTTGTTCGCTGCTTGGAACCATATTTTGGTAAATTAAAATGGGAGTGGGTGGGTAGGGGCTTTGAGAGAAGCAGACCTAAAAATGTTTGAATCAGGAAATAGTGAATGGAAGTTCCTACCATTAGAGTTAGCTGTTAGTATGGGTGGAGGTGGTTTAGATTATGATTGTTTGGATGCTATTAGACTGTTCTCTGTCTCTGTAGGTTTAGTACTAGTAGTGATATAGCTGCAGGAAGGCAATGGCTTGGTCTGTGGACGATGATGGATGGTGCGCCAGTTTGGGCTCTTGAAATCCTGATTGACTTTTTGGGATTCTTAAAGGATGTATTATTCTTGGGGAAAATAACCGCATATAGAGGATCTCAAATGGGTAATGATTTAATATTAAATTTATGAAACGAGTTGAATAATGTCCAGCTTTTGCGAGCCTTGGCGCGCAGAAGCGGACATTATACAACGAGTTTTATAAATTTAACATTAAATCGTTACCCATTTGAGATTCTTTTTATCACATAGTTTTCATATCAGTGAAAATAATTTAGATAGAAAGAAGAACGAATAATTTCGTTCATTCTGACAGACGGTGCACCTTTCATTTGTTGTGCATAAAATATAGTCCCAAACAAAGCTGAACTGGTAAAAGTAGATTCTACTGTTTTACAAACTATAAATCAAAGAAAAAGCTTCCATCCGAATAAACAGAACATTTTATAACGACAAAATCATTTCTCAAAACAGAATCATCAATGCGATGTGATGCTGCCACATTGTTTGATACGGTACACAGTACAGTAGGCCTATTGTAGAGTACATGTTTGCCCTAAAATGTCACTTTCAGAACTAAACGTTACATTGTTGCGATCCTCAGGTGAAATAGGATTACTGGATGCAAAAATTCCCACATTTACTGCAATGCATTTGTGACCGGATATTTGCAGTATTTGATTTGGAACAATAGACTGTACAGAAGACGTCAACAAATTTCTTTTCGTGTCGGATTTACATCCCATATATACTACGTAAAGATGCTGTGGTTGGATAAAGTTCTGTCAATTATGAGACCCATTTATGTCCAGATTCTTCTGTGAACAGAGGTGAGTTTAGTTACTTCTTTAAGTTAACATTTTAAACCACGCTTGTATATATGGTGGATTCTATATCGATGTTACAGATATACCGCCTCCCCACCACCACCACCACCACCACCACCACCAACCGCTATCAAATAAGCAATACCCTTAGTTTTACTTCTTATTTTTGTTCTTGTCTTGTAGTTTTACGCCATTTTTCTTATGATAATATAGTTAAACATGACATAACAAACCCCTGTGGGGGTAACATATCCATATTCAGACAGCCGAGATAATTTTTCCTTAATTTCCTTTCGGGAGTCGAGTTAAAAAATGGCCGCCAAAAATGTTCACTCAAAACAAAACATTCCAGAAGGCGGTGTTAAAAACGTTTTCCCACGATCCCAGCCAATCAGTAAAGAGGGTCGTGCACAATAATTTCATGAGCTTATTTGGACCAATCAGAATCACATAAAGTGATATGTTCGTACGTATAATATCAAAAATATGAAACTGCACAACTGTAGGCGAAGTGTACCGACTATGTGATAATATCTGATCTGTGATTTCGTCGTAGTAAACAGGGATGGTCCTATGTTACATTTATTTGACTTGTTAGATATCTATGTGTTGAGAAGTCTTTCTCAGAGTTTATTTCTAAGGTTGTTGTGAGAGAGTTTGTGTCCTGGCTGGCCGGTCAAAGCAGTGTCATGTTCGATTCAGTTTTAGATAATTTGTATTCATTGTTGATATTTACTTTATTTCTAAGGGATGGGTGTTTCCGCAATTTGCATTTAAAGGTGAGTAACGGCTAGTAGGAAACAAGCGCAATTATTCCGGGTTTTATCTGAATCATGTTTCGGAATCAGGAATTGGGTTGGTGAATGGTTTCAGGGAAGTGATCAGTTTTTATTCATGACCGTGTAAACGTGATGTTTGTATCACTCAAGGACAAATGATCTCATAAAGGTGTGGCAATGTAAAATATATAGTGTATGCGCCATTTTTATATTCCTCTCCATTTTAAGGGGTTTGTTTTAAAGATTTTTCTGATTACTTATTTGATTATGGGAAGTCGGTGTCTAGGAAATGTTCCTCAGCTCAAGTAAATGGCCAATTACATGGGGTAAACGCCAAAGTCTGCAGTGTTGATGACATTTCATGATGACATGCTTTATGTTTCGTGGTATGTTCAGATCAGAGCCAAAGAAGTGGACCTTTTGCAAAGTAGTTCCTATTAAAGTCTAATTGTGTTGATTGATTGTGTATCTCCATGTGAGGTATTACTGGTAGAGACTGATAATTTGTACAACGGAATAATGGAGAAGGAATTTTCCATTATCTGGAGACGAATTTTATTGTTACTGTGATGGTAAATATGATGTAGAGTTACAGGTAAAATGAGGTAAATCTAGTTCCCTGTCGTTGATATTTGAGCTGTACTTTTATTTTCATAAGTACAGCCGATACATTACTGATATGCAATAAGAAGACACCATGCAGTTGTGAAGTTTGCATGCACGTGTGAAGTTGTGATGCGGATGTATTGTTATGGGATTTGTCGTCATGCATTGATAAGAGAATAATTATTTATAGTCTGATCGCGATGGAATTTCCAGTAGACAACGGTTGTTGTCGAGACGTCCTAGGAAATAAGGGGAAAAACAAATTACGTTTACCAGGATTCACGCCAAGGTTGGAATCGCTCCGTAAAGAGACCACATTTGGTTATTACAATAGATAAGACGCAATATTTGACCAAACCACTGAAATGTTAAATATGGGCGACAGGGAACTACTTTGTGATGAACTTGTGCTACACATCGAGGAGCACCCCCTCTATGTTAAACATTAATTATGATGTGAAAAGCCCTGAGGTAAACAAGCTTTAGGAAGAATGTACAACTTAGTTGCATATGAAACATCGGTTCATACTGTCCACTCTCCAAGGGATAGGTGCTACTGCAGCGGAGACTTCAGAAGAATGAAGTTTTGAGATTCAGTAAGGGTGTACATGTGTACGTTCTTATATCAGTGCGAGCGTCAACAAGAACGCCTATGCCAGAGGCAGCAAAAGAGCGATTCCCTACTTAGTACAAGTGGGGTCAGCATATAGTATACTGGATGTAAGAAGACACATTTTACTCACGTGCCTATATATGAAAAATTGAACCTGTCCATGTGCCGAATGATACATAGAATAATTAGTTAATCTAACGGATCTGAAAATATCTACGCTTTCTTCCTACAAGCGCTTTAGCATTATATATATATATATATATATATATATATATATATATATATATATATATATATATATATATATATATGGGGGGGTGAAGATTATGTAAATAGTAATATGCGTAAACTGGCCCCCTTACCGGAATTAATATTGCGCCGTGTGTTAACTTGTGGCTGTCTATATGCCTTAGGTGAAATTCTAAAGAAAAACTGTCCATAATCTTATTATTTGGAGCAAATAGTAACAATAGTTAAAGTGGTTCACCTCCGATGCGGTTAATATGGTAACACTTTTATAGTAGACTACAATGTGTAATTTTAGAATGTCAAATAAGGCCGTATCGTACCTCCCATGCATTCCATATGGAAATCAAAGCTCAAGTGCTTTATGGACTTCACTCACCCAACTCCCTATGCGGGAATGCTAATGTTAAAAGTTTGAGATACTACACACACACACACACACACACACACACACACACACACACACACGTACTCTCCAGTACCTACATTTTGATTAAAATCCAACGCACACCTTCGACTATCTAGTACCCGATTTTTGATATGTTATCCAGCACTCACCGGTACTACCCAAAGAAAAGGTTAGGAGTGCCTTTTACACGCTAGAAATAACTCACGGACTCATCCCTACTCATGCCTCGTGTGACACATAAAGCTTTGACGAGAGAGTACTACTGCTGACGTTATGTGGTCCATCTAAGATCGCATTGCTTCACCTATGGTCTATAGTTCTCTTCCAAGTCTCTTCGAACGACCCTTCTTTCGATTCTCATTGGGGATCCAGTGAAAGGATGTTCTGGGACGAGCATCCAGTGACATGCAGATTATATGCGCCAGGGATCACCATTTCTTCAAAATCTGGACACGTGATATTGATTCTGTCCTTTGATGAATGTCTTCATTTTTCATCCTGTTTAGACAGACGATGTAAGTAACCTCCATAGGTCACTTTAATTGGAATCTTTCCAGCTTTCCTGTTATTCTTGATCCTAGTTTCCAGCATTCAGAGCCGTACACTTTCACTATAATATTATTGCTTCTGTAAATCCTCAGCTTCATTTTGAGTCCGAGTTGTTACACGTCTATATGTATTTCACCATACCGAAGATTTGATTTGCATTGCTTGTTCTTGTTGCCTCTTTTCTCTGAGTCTGTCTCTGGACACTTTTCTTCAAGGGTATGATAAATCCTTTACATTCCCTATTGGTCTGTTATTCACAGTAATATAATCGTTTGGTTGTTTGGTTCTTCCTCCGTAATTTGGTTTTCTTGCTGTCCATGTTTATTCTTATCTCTATGGCTATCTCCCTATGTGAATGTCTTTTCTCTTAGAGTATGTCTTTACATGCATATCAATACGCCGAGTTGGAAACAGTCCAATGTCATTGGCGGTCTTTGGGGATGAGATGATTCTCCGCCTTGCTCCACCTTTGTCGTCCACGGTTGTCTTTTTCATCAGCAAGTCGATAGCGAGAGGTACGAGGCAGGTTACAAGGATGAAGCATTGATTCTTGCCTGTGATGTTTCTGAAATAGTCTATGAGATAGTTGTTGCAGATAACTTTATTCCGGAAATCATGGTGCAGAAGATGTTTTATGTTATTTACAAGCTTCATTTGGATACCATAGAACCCAGTTATTTTCCAGAGGGTCTCACGGTGAAAGCATCTTAAGAATGACTCTACTGAATACTTCGCTGCTGAATGACAGCAACGGTGATTCCTTTCCAGCTGTTACAGTCCCAAAGGGCATCCTCTTTTCTTAAATTGGCGATGATTCCAGGTTTTCCACTCGGTGTAGGTTTCTTTGGTCAGCCATATCTTGTGAAATATTTTTCTGTGGATCTTTGGTGTTTATGTATCTTTTGGGGCAGCTGCTGTCCTCACCATAAGCTTTCACATTTTTAGGCCTTCGACTCTGACCTCGGTCTCAGTGATGTCCTCCAGATTGATATCAATATCAGCTACGGTTTCTGTGATTAAGGCTATGACCGGTGCTCTTTTCAGTAATTTTTGAAAGTGTTCCTTCCATCTTGCCAATTTTTTCCACTCATCTACACGAAGTAGATGACCAATAGTCTCCTTTAAGATTCTTTTTGATCTTTTACAGTCTTTGCGTCCTTTCCTCTGTTATATGTTCTCTTTCTGCCGCGAGCTCTTATCTTTTAGTGCCGCTTATCACTTCTCGTTCTAGCGAAATACATACATTAATACAAACATACATGTGAACAATAATTTAATGTAATCACAAAGCGGCTACTGGAGTCTCGGGGATGCATGATGCTAGATTGTAATGAAAAGGTGAGTACTGGATTATCGCGGGTTCATGGTGGTAGAATGCAATGAAAATATGGGTACGGTATTATTGGGGAT
The DNA here is from genome assembly GCA_016617855.1 of Megalonaias nervosa. NCBI lineage: Eukaryota > Metazoa > Mollusca > Bivalvia > Unionida > Unionidae > Megalonaias > Megalonaias nervosa. The sequence goes on along the minus strand of JAECUM010051469.1, from coordinate 19,110 downwards.
GCAGGATGCTAGATTTAATGAACGGCGGGTTCTGGATACTATAGTGTGTGCTGGGTGCAATGAAAGGAGGAAACTATATATTACGGGTACGTTTCGGATTGTATATCTAAAAATATGGACATTACGTTTCCAGTCTATCACTATGTCATTTGTAGCTGTGATATGTTTATAAACACTCCTATTCTTGTGAGATACTATATTAATAGTTATGTAGGTACAATGTGGCATTGGGGCTTTGTAGAAGCCTAGGCCTTCTACTTAAAAAAGGAATAAATGCTTTGCATGAAATGGACCTATTTGATATTTTAAACATTACATTTCCCGTAAGGGCCATAAAATCAAAATGGAATTTTGCAATCGGATTTGCCGTAACGGGCTTTGTCGGTTGTCACTTGTAAACCTAGAGCGTAATGCTAACTTCAGTAGGGGACCTTGTTAATGCATATTACTGCTATTGTTCCAAATTATGGCAAATATGTGTGTGTGTTGGTTACTCCAATTAATTTTTTGTAATCAAATATCTTTTGATTAAATATAGTTGAAAGGAAACAAATAAAACGTGCACACACAAAAATGCACAATCACAAAACCAAAATGTACATACTCCACAAAAGATAGATCCGGCTCCATTATTGATCTCACACTGCTCATTCCGATTATACACCTCTCCTGGTTGTTTCATCATATAATTCGCCCATTCATCCTCGTTGAATAGAACACCTTTTTTGGTCAAGCACGTTCTGAAAGATCAAAATGGACTTTTGACAGTTATAGATATATATATATATACGAATGGCATGTACCCACGCACAATCCTACGTATGTACAAACGCACACACACACACACACACACACACACACACACACACACACACACACACACACACACACACACACACACACACACACACACACACACACACACACACACGAGCACACACACACTAAAATATTGCCAATAGTTAAATTGGACGCATGTTCTGGAAAAACTTGAAAGAAATGCTACCGTGATTGGTAGAGATAGAGATAAATACATAGCTGCATAGATAGGTACATACATAGATAGGTACATACATAGATAGGTCCATACATAGATAGGTACATACATAGATAGGTACATACATATATACAAATTAAACCTACCAACTCATCTTCCTACAATCAAACAGTCGTATGTACATAAATGCTTACCAATCTCCACCATTACCTATATATACATACATTTATTTATTAAGAGAGTGATTTGGAAATGCAACTTTCTCAACAGAGTAAGGTATCATTTAACTGTTGCTTGAAGAATACGACATAACTTCATGAGCATCGAAACCAAGAGGTTCTTCTATAGCAGATGGGTAAGTCTCTGTTCGATTACTGATCAAAATAATGACTTGCATTAAAGAACGTTTGGAATGATTGCAAGTGTATGCTGTTATGTCTCGAGATGACTTTGTACTTACTTGTTCTTTAGCGTCTTCTTAAACGTTTCTACTGTGCAGTTTGAGAATATCCATGGGTTTCTAGAGTATGGATCCTCTACGCCAAACAATGGTTCATCAGGAGACATAATAAATGAATCATCAGCTGAACACGATTCGGCCCCTTCACTGCCGTCGTGTACTGCTCCAAGACTGGAAATAGCAAGCAGTAAAGACTCGTGGCTATACACGGGATTTTTCTCAACTTGGAGAATCAGAACTTTAATTGATATTCTATCCTGTGTCTCTTCTAAATCGCGTAATAAACATCTTTGCAAATTAATTTATATGTGGTTTACAGATATTTAGAACTATACAAACTGAGTATTAATTTCACATAGACTAAACTTTTGATTGTTGGTGCACTAAAAGATGATAAATATAGATTTCCAATTTTATGAATCTAATATAGATTTGTGTTAAATTTAAATATTTAAGTGCTATTGTTTATATAAATCGAATGTTTGTTAAATCGGTTAAATACAACGATGACAGAACTAGAAAGGCAAGTCATTTGTTTTGCCGAAAAATTGGATCTTTCAATCTTTCCATAGAACAGAATCTTTTCTAAAATACTATATTGTCCAATTAACATGATGGGCGTGATGTTTGGGACCATAAGAGTATCACAATTGTTACAAATATGAATGACGAATTTTAAAAAAGATTGTAAAAGATGGTTAAGTCACAAATAGGGAGGGAAATATTCATATAAATATCTGATCCCAAATCAGATGATTGTGTATCTCTATCATAAGTGGTAATTAGGCTAAACTATCCAGACTTCTTTCATCAAATACTTTTGACGAGATCAGTGCTAAATGTAAATAGTATAAGTAATAAATTGATTACTTTTTGGCAGACCAGATTTCCTAGTATATGAATTTATTAATAATCTGAAAGGAAAAATATCACAAAAAGAGAAACACTAAATAGACCTTTATGAATAGGACTGGCAATTTTCGATAACTCTATCCTCTAAGGAAAAATTTTACCATTATCAAAAACAAGATTTGAATATGGAAAAACTACCTATTACTATTACATAGGAATCGGTATGTATATTCAAATTGGAAACACTACTTATTACTGTTAACTATTAATCTGTATTTACGTTGAATACGGAAAACTGTTACTTATGAATCTGTGGTTACGTTTAATAAGGAAACATTACATGTTAATGTTACCAATGTATTTGTGTTAACATTTGGTACAGTTTAAGACTTCCAGTAATAAATTTCCTTTAGGAACAATAAGTCGTTTGAAAGTACACAGTTTGAGGATAGAAGACATTACCATTGTTATAAAAAAAGACATCGGCGGCGATAACCATTATTTATTCATTATTCGATTTTCACAAAGACAGTAATAAATCTATACGGCAAATCTACCGCAAACCCTCTACTGTAAACTGACAAACCTAATTTTCCATCACTAATGGCAACATTCTTCAAATACGGGTTCCAAGTTATTTACTCTAATAATTAATACAAAATCATACACTGTAAGATGATTATGGAATGAAGCATTTCTCAAACTTCATAATAATGAGCTATGTCGTCTATTTTGCAAGTGTTATACACTCCAGAATTTTTATTGCATTCCATCTTAAATTTATTATACTTATGTACCGATATAAAAATTCCATGTGAATGTTTGATACTCTTGCTCTATTTGTAAATTGTGACCAGTGATATGATGCGTATCTACATAGGTAAGTGACGTCACCATATAAATTGTATCAATGGTGGCATTCTCGTAATCTATCAATGTGTGTCTGTTACGAAATACATGATATGGTTTGGCTAGACCACCATTCCAGTATCATTAAGGCGACGTATTTGGCGCATCATAGTATTTTTGTAAATATACTTTTCCTTTGCATCGCGTGACGCCAACATTATTTGCGACGCACCTGCGTAATACATGGTAGCGTGCGCGACTATATGTATATGACTTATGGATCTTGATTTGGACAGCCATTAAATGGAAGTTCTTTGTAAGTTTAGCTGTCGAGGCGGGATCGCCATCATGTTTTCCCTAGTTCGAGCCAACGAGTTGGGTGGGTTATATTCCTCTTGGTTCAAATTAATGTTTAGTTTCGCAAAACACGTTCAATGTTATATTATATAGTTACGTTGTTTTATCATACTTTTACTTTAATTCACCAAGAATGTATGGCTTATGTAATTTGGTAGCGAGAGATGGTACGGTTCAGATTAATGACGGGATATGAGCATATATACAGTACTCCTGTTTTTAGTTTATTTTGTTGCTATTATAACTAATACTGAAGATGTTTATATCTATTACAGTTTTAGTATGTCATATTTTTATTTAGCCAATCAATGGTATGTCATTCTTACATTACAGAAAGTCGTACATAAAAAATATTTCAGGTGTGTTGATATTGATTTGTTTGAAACGCTGAGATGTTATTAATCTGAACGATAATCACAAAACAGATTGTCAAATAAACATTGGTCATATGTACGAGAAATATCGGTATAGTGTTTGATTATAAAGAAATGTCATTATAGTGTTTGATTATACGAGAAATGTCAGTATATTGGTTGACTATAGAGACAAGAGGCACGGTAATGTTTAACTATTTAAGATAATGTCATAGAGTTATTGAATATCCCATATAATTATTTGTGTCCTTCTTCATTGATTTTCATTGGGTTCATACTTTGTACTCTTGTAATTATTTTCAGTGTCCGTTTCTTTATTTTACAATCATTAGTGTGAGAGGATAATACAATGTTTCATTGTCACTCACATACGTGCTATTTCTTAAATCCCATTCAGTCTCAAAGGGTGATAACTCGATTACGTTAAAGTGGCCTGAGATTTGCTTAATTAAGTTTCGTTATGTTTTGTTCTACACACTATTTCTTTTTAAATAAAGAAACACCCGCATTTAATGGGCGGTTGGCACATCTATTTACTCTGCCTGGTGGGAAATATTAACCTAATCGATTGTTGGTATTTGCAAATGAAGAGTCTTCTATCAGAAGTCAGTCTGCAATATGTGCGGGGTTTCATACTATAAAACAAGGTCACTCATGTATATCAGAGGCCCGTGAAGACTGCTTCCGCAGCTTGTTTTATAAAACAAGGTCTCTGAAGTGGTCTGTCAGGAGCCTGTCAAGGTCACTACTGCAGTTTACACTGTATCAGGGGGTCGTTCTAGTAGAATGACAGGAGCCAAAATAGGTCAATTCCACAGATTATAATGCGAGTGTATACTTTATAACACAGTCAGTTAAGCAGTCTGATACCTCAGTAGGTCACCTTATTTAGATTTATGCTATATACTTGTAGTTTATAACAAAGTCAGTTAATCAGTCTGTCAGGAACCATAGTAGGGCACTTCTACGGCTTATAGATCCTAATTATACTTTTTAAATAACAAAATCAGTTAATCAGTCTGTCAATAGCCTGTAAAGGTCACTTCCAGTGATTATACCACCTACTAATACTTTATAACTGAGTCAGTTACGCATTATGTCAGTAGCCTAATTAGGTCTGCAGATTCCGCTATATCAGACCATCGGACTAGCGGTCTGTTCTGAAATTTAAGTAAGTCACCGCTGTAGGTTGTGCTTTACGACAGTGTCTGGAAAATGGTCAGTCAGAAGCTTTAACAGGTAAATTCTGCGGTTGATAAAATAGAATGTAAAGTGTTGATAAATATAATATCTATCACCCAGTCGTCATAAAAATTTCGCAAATTATGTAATCATTTTTTGATAATGTTACATTATTATGTTTTCACGGAAAAGAGACCATCACACATTGATAACGAGTGAGCTGACTCTTTTTCTCCAATCCAATATATTAACTAAATATTTACTTTCCTATGTTACGTCAAGTGTATGACAGGCATGATGTACCTCTACATTTATGACTTAAGATACAGTTGGAGGAAACTGACGAACATTGATAGGCACCCACTTGCATGAAGGGATTGTGAAGGGCTAATCAACTGAATTGAATACATAGGAGAGACAGATCAATAATCAACCCACTTGTGCCCAAGTTCGTGTGCAGCTGTGCTCACAGTCCAGAAAAAGAAATCTTTTGTAGTGACAACCGTATATCTCTCACCAATATTACATATTCCCCCTCTTTGAAGGCAACATCCTACAATAAGAAAGTGGACAAAATATTACATATTATAATTACATTCTTAATTATTAAAGTTCCAGCAATATTAGTTATCCTTATTTGGGTTTGGTTAAATATCCTGACTACAAGCCGCTCTAATGCATGCTAAGAACATAAGAATGTATTATACTCATCTCAATTAAATATTGTCCAACAGGAATTTCACGGAATACTTTATAAAAACAGAGCATTTAAATTAAAACGAAATATAAAGCTAATGATACGATACTTGTGTCGACATAAGCAATTATATCACACTAACACTGTAATATAACATCAGTGGCTACTGTTATGTATATTTAATTGTTCGTCTCTTAGGTTTATTATTTTTATTCCATTACATGTTATTGTAAAGCATCTTTCTTTTACTGGACTTGAACTCGTCCAAAATTGAGTTCTTTTCTGTTTGACCTGATTGACTTTCTTTTCATTGATATAGGCAATTAATAATAGTTTCATTATTCTGTATGTGCAAGAACTAATTATTCAGGTAAACATGCTGATTTGGGTCAGGTATTTGGAGAATCCAAAGTGAATTTTATAGGCTTTTGCGTTTTTAGACAATGCTCATTAAATCATGCTAGAAAGTTATTTTCTGTTAGGTAATGGTTGCTTTTAGAAAATGCTAATTTGTGACCTGAGGTCACACAGAGAACTATATTATCTTGTGACTTCTACCAGTTATACTTTAACACCTAGCACTTTAAGTTGTATTATGTTGTAACTAGTTTGGGCTGAATTTTATTTCCTTCAAATTACTGAATTCAAATGACTATTTTCTCTGGAAATAAAAAAGTGCCCTGACAAAATTATTGGATAAAGACATTCATTAGAATTTATACTGAATTTAAACCTGAAATAATATTTCTGTAATTCAACAAGAGACTGTTGACACATCAGTACGACGCAGGCCATAATAGATACGTCATCGCCTTCAATTTTGGATTTCATCGGAGCTTGAACCCTGTTTCATTTAGGACATTTTATTAATATGACTTGTGACTTTAATTGTTGGAATATGTTCGGATTTTATTCGATATACCGTAAGTTCTTTTCGTTTCTTATTGTTTACTTTGTATTCAAGGGAAATAAAATTTTGTTAAAATTTTTCAAAGCTTGTTGTCCTCATTCTTTTCTGTTACTTTTTTAATAGCATAGACAACTAACACTACAAACAATTCCAATAGTGATAGTGTTTGCCTGAGTCTGTGTGATATAGAACTGGGTTTAAAGATTATTCACCGACCCGACATCTTACGTTACTGAATATTAACGAACTGACCTCATAAAATGTATGTTTAAGTTCACTCCGTTTACTCGATGTTATCTTTGATGGCACTAGTAAATTACACTAGGGGAATAGTACTTCTCGCTAGCAGAGTAATTCCCTTGCAGAAAACTTTATATTACCTTAAGTACAGTTATATGATGTTTCTTCTTTCATTGGATCTAATGAAACCTAAGTTAGAAGGCTCGTTGTGACTCTATTGCAATAAAGATATTTGTTGAATAAGGAATATGTGAATTGTTGAGTGGATTGGGTTGCTTGCTGATTAGAAAACTAATCTAAGAAGACCAGTCCTTTAGTCAGGAGCTCGATTAGCAGCAAGTATCGGTACGGAGAATATTGTCATCCATATATTAAAGTCAGCCAAACACAATAAAGTGACTACTATTCATTCGTTGCTGAAGTAGAAAAAGAGAACTGACCTCGTTTCATGGTAAGCATGAGGGGTTGAATTAACGATATAATCGATGGCACCAATATGTCACGCAAAGGAACTATTTATTTTTGCCGCGAATAAAGTTCTTAGAATTGCAACAGCAATTTTCCAGGGAATTTTTTAATCTGGTAGTATGAAACCTCATGATACCTTCATGGAATTGTATGAGGCGTAGTAACATCTGGTATGACCATTTCTCATGCAAAGGCGCTTTAGATATCATAGTCATAAATTAGCAAACTTCACGCCGTGTGAGCAAGTAATGTCAACTTGTCATACGCCAGGCTCCAGTAAAACCGACGTCTCTGTAATATATTGCACATTTAATCGAGGGATACACAATGGTGGATACAACTTTCATTGACATCAGATGATTCAACACGCAGTACAATAGGTTGCGTTTACATCGACAACGTGACGACCAATCCCCACAACTCAATGTGATTTGTGCAATACATAAAACAAAGCTCGTAAATGCAGTAACAATAATCAGTGGGTTAGATCTGTGTTCAAAATTGAACTGACACTGGAGTACATCGCTTGTTGTTTTAAAAAGTAATAAGTATATGCTTCCCTCAGGAGCAACCTTGTCGCGACATATTATACTTACTTCGGTTAGTCATAGCATATATTCATTTAGTGTTAATATCACTTTATATGCTTCGCTCAGGAGCAACTTGTCGCGACATATTATAATTATTTCGGTCAGTCATAGCATAAATTAATTTAGTATTAATATTACTTTGCATGAAATGGAACAGAGTCAAATGTATGTTGCCTGTATGCAACCTCGCCATTGATAATGTAGCATTAAGTTATATCAATCAGAATACGTCATATATTCTTAGGCCTATGAAGCGTATGACACGCGTTCCAACGTTATAAAGCCAGGTTCTTTGCAAAGGCATTAAGCCATATCAATCAGAATATGTCATATATAGCAGGCTTAGGTAGCGTATAAAAAGCGTCCCAACGGTATAACGCCAGGTTCTTTGCAAAGTCATTAAGTCATATCAATCAGAAGACGTCATAAATACCAGGCTTAGGTAGCGTCCCAACGGTATAACGCCAGGCTCGTTGTAAAGTATATAATCAGTTGTAAGAGTTCTAATTTGTAAGTACAGAAAAGAGTATTATTTATAACGAAACTATACACTGCTTTGCTTGAAATGTATTTATCATTTGTTATGTATATTTAATTTGTTTGTTAGTTTTTATTTAGCATTTTAGTTCATTACATGCTATTGTAACGTAAAATTGTATGTTGCACTTCATTTTGTCCACTATTAAGCTTAATTTTGCTTGACCCAAATTGACTTTCTTATTTTATTCTGTGTAAACAATTAATACATTGCTACGTTATTGTCTATGTGTATGGAATTTAAATCTGTATTATTATTAATAGAAATAACTATGTCTATTTGGGTCTAGGTCTAGGTTTTGGTATTTTCTAAGTGAATTGTACATAATTCAAGTTATGGGTTCTATTTTGTAAGTATCAGGATCATTCTAGAAGGTTATATTCCATTAAGAAATGCTTTTTGTTTAGAAAATACTAATTGTGACCTAAGGTCAAGAACAGAATTATTTAATCTTGTAGCTGAGAGGTTTCTAGTCGTACGTTAAGACAAAGCACATTTAAGTTATATTATATCTTGTGTCCAGTATTTGGATGGAAAATTTAGATCTTCAAAGTATTGCATTCAAGTGATTATTTTCTCTGGAAATACAAATTCGATGGAATTTATAGTGAATTCAAACCTGGAATTTATCTAAGTGATTGGGCAAGAGACTGTTGGCACTTCAACGCACTACAAGCTACAACTGACACATTATCGCCGTCACATTTTGGATTTATTCTGGACTTGTACTTAATGTTATTCAGAATTTTTAAATTATTAAGATTTGTCTCTGTAATTCATGGATTATTTTGGGATTTAATTTGCAATTTCGTAAGTTCTTTTTCTCATTTTCAAATTGAGATCACTAAGTACAATAATCAGAAAAGAAGCTGAACTAATATATATTGTAGGGTGTTGCAAAGCCAATATCAAGGCCAAATGTTCATTCTCTGTTGTGGAATAATTTATCTTGCGCTTCGTTAGTTTCTGCGAATACTAGTACACTGGATGTTCTATAACATATTTGTCTTCTTGAATCAATACTGAACCAGCCCCAAGGTCATCATCATCATCATCATCCATCATCATCATCTTCATCATCATCATCCGTCCCTTAACCCAAGATGTCGTTGGGGCACCACAGTTGACTTTACAACCAATACTCTCCATCTATCGTTGTTCTCTACTTCCCTTTGGGGGGCCCCGAGTGGCCGAGTGGTCTAAAGCGCTTTCCGTTACGGATCACTGCCATCTCACCTCTGTCTGCGTTGGTTCGAGTCTAGGATTCGGCGAATGTTGATATGTGAGAAAGCTTGCCAGTAGCTTCTCGTGGGTCGGTGGTTCTTTCCGGGGATTTCCCGGTTTCTTCCTCCACCATTAATACTGGCCGCCATGTATAGCCTATCGTGTGCTGAAAAATGGCGTTAAGCCCCACAACAACAACTACTTCCCTTTGGGAATCTACAACTCCCATGCCTGTCCAATCCTTAATGCTATCTTCCCACCTCTTTTTCTGTCTGCCTCTTTTTCCTTACAATAGCACTCTGCCTTGCAAGATTGTTTTTGCCAGTCCAGATGATCTTTAGACATGCTCGTACCAATTCAGCTTGCTCTTTTTAACATTGGTCAAGAGGTCTTCATAGGATCCGATGGCTCATTGGATCCTGTTGTGGCCTTCTTCGTTGGTTACATGGTCAATGTATGAGATGCCCAATATCGTGCAGTAGCATCTCGTTTCGAAGGTTTGAATCCTTCTTTGTAGATCTGATGTGAGCGTCTATGTTTAACAAGCATACAGAAAGATGGATATGACAATTGGGCGTATCGGCCTTATTTTGGAATCAAAAGCAATGGTAGTATCTTTCGATATTAGTCTCAACCTTGTTATTGCTGCTGTTGTCTGGGTAATCCTCCAAAGTAGTTCTAATTTGAGGCCCTCATCTGTGATCATTGACTTGTAACTCATTGGGAAATGCCAGACATAACATTTGACCCCTGATCAGATTGGACATATTTAGGCAGGCCAAACTGAGTAAAGAACTTTATAATATAAAATCTTTTACTCTTGTTTTAGTTTTACTATTCCTGAAAGGAACTGACTCGGGGAATGCTGTCAACACAAACATTAGGGTCAATAAGTATTGGTTGCCTTACTTGGTCGTAGCTAAAGGATGGACTCGGTGTACCATTATTCGTCTAAATGGTTCGTCAAATGCAAGAATATGTAGCAGATGAGAATTAAGTATCTTCTCATTGGCTTTTGGCTTTTCCTACGATTTGGCATGTATGAGAGGATCTACAGTACTTACAAACATAACTTCTAATCTGTGGCCAATATAAGTGATTCAAGATTTTGTGATGTGTTTCATAAATCCCGAAACAACCAGGCAAGGGAGGTTCAAGGCTAAACTAAGAATTTCCTATTTATACGACTCTGGAATAACCATATGAGAGCTCACTGGGAAATCAGGTGTTATATATATATATATATATATATATATATATATATATATATATATATATATATATATATATATATATATATATATATATATATATATATCATAAGGATCACATTTTGAACAAAATATCAAACAGGTACTTCTGTACTTCATTATCACTATTAGCCCTCTGAAACACATAGGTTATCGCAGGATCATTTCCCATTTCTACAACAAATGATAGCCATTGGTTACACTGATCAAAAAATAACAGCATGAGTAGTAAGAAGAGGATCACTGTAAAACAATATCTGTCGATTGATCAATACGCAGAACAAACGTGACTAAATGAATGCTCTCGATGGGTAAAGAAGACATTGTTCCAACTGCGATGGGTCCTGAGACTAAGTCTGATGACAAATTTGCACAATGGCGAGAAACATTGCCAACGCTTCACCCTACTTCCTGAATAACACTAATAAAAATACATTCATTAATAGACGACTGTTCAGAAAAGGCAAGGTACCGGATAATAAAAGACTCTTTAAAGCTCCCGTGTACCTTAACATTTTAATAGGGATAGGATGTTAAAATCACCCATGAGTGAAACAGAACCTTTCAATATGAATAGTTCGTAATTTTTCAAATCAGAAGGTTGTTTTTTGTTGGGGTTTTTTGAGCCAACAATTTTTTTCCTTTCAATGCATGACCGTGAACGTAACCTCTTCGAAATATGAGCATTTGGAATGGGTCTGTTTTAATTTGTGGCTTTTTCCAAGCTATAGCAATCAGAAATAGTGTTCCGGTTCTTTTTGCATTAGGTGCACGTAGGGAGAGATATAGATTTCTGATTAATGTTATTTTTTTCTTCAGCCAGAAAAAGGTAAACACTGTTGCTGCAAAACTGTCACTGATGTTGACGTCAACTTTGCAAATAAAAAACAAACAATAAAAGCCGAATTGACGAACAATACAAATCAAATATAAATAACATTATATATCTTGACGACTCTAGGTCTACATTTACGCAACATAATAGAAGTGAAGCCAACTATTTAAGAAAATTCGACAAACAATTCCTTTCTATAGAATGTAAATTTAACAATTAAAGAACACTACAGATCTGTCAATTGAAACCAAATTTATCGCAAATGTTCTATCTTAAGTCCAAACGTGTAGAATCTTCCAAATGAACTTCAATATTACTGAATGTCTGGATTTACCTAATTTACATTGATTCAATATAGAATGTCTTTTAATAGATTCACAAAAAATCACCAAATAATGTGTAATATGTACAATACTCATTCCTTTTTTTAAATGCATTTCCAGCATGTTCTCTTATATATATATATATATATATATTCATGATTAATTATTGCACATGGTTCAATTATAGTTAAGTAAGGAAAGCATATGTCAAAAGTGAAATACATATTGTAAGATCCATTTGTTAACGCTAAAATACGGCATCTGAAGTTAGGTAATTGCTGTTTTAACTTCAGTCAGTGGAATCATATAGTGTTGTGTTCAGGTATAATTTGAGGGGAATGATCAATCTAAACTATTAATTGTAATTACAAAGTGTTAATTTCCCGTTCAAGACATTACTTTGGGATTATTGTGAATACGTCTCAGAGACATTCTGGTTTATATAAATACAACATATCAAGACTTGTTGTTCATAGGCATATTCAAGAGTATTGGACTTTATGAGGAATATTCTATAATATTTTTGGATTTATGATAGAGCATATATGTTTATTTATAATATAAATTTACAATACTGTACATTATTTATGTACTCATAAATTGTCACCGCTCCGGTGGCCTAGTGGTTACAGTGTCCACCTCGGATGCGGGAGGTCGCGGGTTCGTACCCCGGCCGAGTCATACCAAGACTTTAAAAAATGGTACTAACAGCTGCCTTGCTTGACGCTCAGCAGTAAGACGTTAGTGTTAGGACTGGTCGGCCTGGTGTCAGGATAATGTGACTGGATGGGACATAGTGCCACATGACTGTGGCATGATGCCCCAGTGCTAGACATTACTATAAACTGTCACACTGCAGACATCGTAGCGATATGACTGAAAAAATTTTAAAGCTGCGTTTAAAAATCTAAATCACACAAACACACATACACACATAAATTTTCACTGCGTAACTTAGGAATAAATCATTTGTGAACTATGCTCAATTTGTCCGTTTAGCTCTTTTGCTGCTACTGCATAACACGTGACCCGTGGTCGTTAAAGTAAAAGTAGTGAATAGTCGGAATCATAATATATAAGCTTGTTATGAAACCAACCCACTAAAAAGATTGCAAAAGTTGTGTTGGTTTTGATTTTAAATGACACACAGATTAAGCTAATTCTATAATTATATTTTATGACCATTCTTTTAAGTTCCTTATGGGTTTTTTTTTTTGTTTGTCAGCAAGGTTGTGAGATTTACAATACATTCATGTATTAATTATTGCACATGGATCAGTTATAGTTAGTAAACAAAGCATATGTCAAAAGTGAAATATATCTTGTAAGATCCATTTGTTAACACTAAAATAGGCCATCTGAAGTCAGAGTTTCCTTTAGCGTAGGGTTGATTTGAGCATACTAAGTAGCAAATAGAGACTGAAATTAATTTAATTTATTATGTGGTCTGTTTCTGTCTACTGCATATCATTGTGAAATTACTTGAGTGTAAAACCTTTATAAGTAGAAGAACAGAAAGACATTTGTCCTTGGTATGTTTCAAACATAATACAAACTGTACGACTAATTTGTATGACTCAATATTTGAGAGAGAGAGAGAGAGAGAGAGAGAGAGAGAGAGAGAGTCCTTACCTGCTGCCCCGCCATATTTATCTTTTTCATCATACAATTCATACCTGCAAACACAAATACTCGTTCTGTTCACAGTACCACTTTTCCCACCGATAACAAAACATTTTTAATACATATAGTGTATCCCCATATACAGTCCAGACCATGCGATTCATAGCTGTGTATCATAAAAATGTAATAGAGAGGCCTGATGATGACAAATTTAAAGTTTTCAGTAATAGAGGGAAACGTTCCCACCAAGATATTACGAATACCAAATAGATGACTATTATGTGAATGCTACTTGTTACTATGAAATTGATTTTGTGTCTTTAGCTGTTCTTTGAGTGAGTCGTCTCCCTTTGAAAAAAGCTGTATGTAGAACTCGCAGCATCAGGCCAGGTTAATGCATTTTTAAGAACGTTATATCATATATTGAAACAAATAATTAATTCAAGATAGTATCATTGGGATTCTTATCGTTTATTCTGAAACAAAGGATTAAATGATTAAAATACCACCTATATCCTGCTGAACTGAGACACACAAATCTATCTACCTATCTATCTCTCTATCTCTCTCTCTCTCTCTCTCTCTCTCTCTCTCTCTCTCTCTCTCTCTATATATATATATATATATATATATATATATATATATATATATATATATATATATATATTAAAAAGTAACATGCATTTAAAGTGTTGGTATAAAGCAATTTGATATACCAATACTATTGGTATATCAAATTGTGATCCGCCCATAGCGCAATAATACGCATATATAAATATTCTCGCGAGCGTCTGTAGTTGATTCTAGATCAATGATCAATTTCCACAAATTAGTCACTAGTGACGTATGAAAAATAATGATGGAAAGTATTAATAATCCCCGCTTTCTAAATTAATTTAATATGGTACACATTCTCTTCACAATCCTTTCTGCTTTCTGTTCTCCCCTCCCCTCTCAAGCATAACGGACAAACTGCGCAGAAATGTTGAATGAGAGAGAAAAGGAATTTGGGCTGGATTAAAACCTTGAAATAGAAATTACACCAAGTAACCTACAAGAATATGGTTCGTCGTAACGATACGTGTGCACTTTCCTTGGGATTTATCAACAGTGTTTATTAATGATACAATGTTGCAAACCAGTAAATTCCTCGGTTACGTGGTACACATACTGTGATATATTTAATGTTATGGGTTTTTTTTCTTTTTTTTTGTTTTTGTTTGTTTTTTCTTAAACATACCATAATGTTCTAAACAATCGATTATTATGATTTTAAATATGAAAATGTCCAAAGCTCAAGCTCTCTCTCTCTCTCTCTCTCTCTCTCTCTCTCTCTCTCTCTCTCTCTCTTTTATCAATATAACCTAATACCAGGCTTATTTGATCTAACGTGTAATTTTTAAAACAAGATGTTGTCTGATAATTGCATATGCGGCCACAAAATTTGCTAGCATTAATTTTTTGAGCGATTTTAGTTCAAGTGTTATCAGACCAATAGCAGAAGCTACTTTTAACATTAATTTTTCATATGGTTTTGTATTTTCTCGACTTCATTGTAATAATTTCGTAATAACAATTGTTTAGAGCGCTGGATTGATGGAAATGGAAGACCATCCGCTTCATCTATATCGAAATAAGAATCAGGCTTTGCTACTAAATCTGTTTCTCTGACTTTATCAAAAAAACTTTTCTTGCTCAATATCATTAAGATCACTAATTTCATCGTCAAAATTTTTGATTATCTTTATAGATCTGTCAACAATAATCGGATCAAATTCTGGTCTTTTACGTGTCATTGGCAAAATTGCATTTGCGTACGCTTTAATAATTAACTCAGTGTCTGGTGCCATAGTAACGATTTTAATTATGGTTTCTTTGTCGTGGTAGTACATACCGAGATATTGAAAAATTTCTCGTTTTGAAAAACTATTGTATAACTTCTTGTTTCTTTTTATTCTTATTAGTATAGATTCCATGAATCTGCTGGGGCCATCATGACTATCTTCTACAGATTTTTTTATATCATCTCTTTTACCGTAAGCTCGTACTTTTATTAAATCCGATTTTATTATCAAATCTAAATTTCCAAAATCAAGCTCGAGCAATATTTTTTTAAACAGGATTTCAACTTGTTTTTGTTCTTCCAGACAATCATCAGGATGACAGTGTCCGCTTATAATATCAAAATTTTCTATTGCTTCTTATTGTTGTGGTCCTCGCATATACATAACACGAACAAAAGTTTTTTCTTCCTCTAACAATAGAGAGTTTATCATTGGAATTGATAAATTTTTTTCTGTTATTTATTGCACGTACCGATAATGATTCACCCAAAAAGCGTTTTCTATAGTTAAGAATATAATCATA
This sequence comes from Megalonaias nervosa, assembly GCA_016617855.1. NCBI lineage: Eukaryota > Metazoa > Mollusca > Bivalvia > Unionida > Unionidae > Megalonaias > Megalonaias nervosa. The sequence continues at coordinate 2,974 of JAECUM010051469.1, read as the reverse complement.
AAATTCCCTCGCAACAGTTATAATTGGTGGTTCTGATATTATTTTATAGCATAAGATTAAATTTGATCATCGACTGTATATATTTGAAATGCTCTTAGTCCCGGAAATGGATGTTCAGCAGCAAAAATATTAACTCGAAAATATAAGTACTTGTTGACAATATTTTCTACTGGAATTGTAAAATATTGTGCTGTTGAAATATACATATTTACTGCACTATATAATGTTGTCCAGTCGATATCATTGTTTGATCCTTCCAATTGCCAATTATAAATTCTCCCAACTCTAGAGTTTAATCGACCTCGCAAATGAAATTGCCAAATAGCAACTTCAGTAGGACATTTAATTTTGATCCAAAAATTTTCAACTTCTCCGTTGGTCGTCCACTCATGTCTATCAGAGAAAGCGTAATAAAGATAATTTTCAGGATAATATGATGATGCGCTTACCTCAAACCCGGCTCGGCTGTCAGTTGCTTTATAAAGTGTTGGAATATACCCAACATTATTTTGAGTTCGTTTTATACCACTAGACAGACTATCAACATAAGCTTTATTTGTCAGATCGTTAAGGTTAACTGGAACATATGTGGCAGTTATTTTTTTGTCTCTCATGTATTACCTGATATTGGTCCACCGGATTTCTTAAAATATGGGATAAGTTCTTCCTTTAACTGAGCATAACTAATAGCATCAGCATCGGCTTGTGGTGGGGTTGTTGGTAGTCCAGTTACTTTTTAGTTATTGCCCATTGCAAGGTTACCTGTCATTGTGTGGCCGGTTTTGTTAAGTTTATTATCGTCAACAGATTTTAGTTGTGCATAACTTACAGCTTGTGTTTGATTTAACTTTCTGGCGGATATACAGTCTCTAAATTTATAATTTATTTCCCTGACATATCTAAGTTGCCGCTTAAAATTCCGCCAGATTTATCTAGTTTATTGTCTTCGACGGATTTTAGTTGTTTATAACTAACAGCTTGTGTATCAATAACATTTATTGGCGGATAATCTGTTTCTAAATCTATTACTCGCTGATTTGGCACGGACAGGTTTCCTGTCATTTTATCACCAGATTTTTTTAGATAACCTGATAAATCAATATTGCCGTTTGTTATTGTTGCCGACGAATCTCCTAATGTTGTTCCAAATTTTGTATAATGGCTCATTATTTATTTAATATAACATAAAATGTATAACAAACAATGGCAACGTTAACGACAAGTCGTCACCGATATTAAATTTTGATACAGCGGTTGGTGAAACATAAAAACAACAACGAACTTCCAGATTGTCATTATCTTATTGTTGGGCGAACTGGAGCAGGAAAAACAAATTTGCTTATGAATTTGCTTATGGGCGATAATTTTAACTACGATCGAGTTTATATTTATACAATTAATCCACAGCAAGATAAGTACGAGCTACTAAGCGAATATAATGACAAACTTCGCGATGATCTTGATGCTGGTGAAGATTTTTTTATTATCAAACAACCAGAAGAACTTGTTCCAGTTAATCAACTTGATTCGTCCGAACATAAGATGGTAGTTTTTGACGATATTCCGCTAAATAATGTAGAAATTAATAAAATAAGATCATATTTTTCACTATCGCGTAATAAGAAATGTCATTCTGTTTATTTAGCCCAAGGTTTTTATAATGTTGACAGATTTATCAGACGAAATACTGGTTGTTTTATATTATATCCGGGACTGGACAATGTTGACGTTAGAAATACTGCAAACGAGCAATGTGGTGATGTAACAAAAGATAAATTTATTGAATTATATCATAAAGCGACAGCGGATAAATATAACTTTTTCTTATTCGATAAACTTACACATGATCCAACTAAAATGCTTCGTTGTTGTATTGACATTTACTTGCAGTAAGTTTTTGTTTGATATAAAATTTATATATAATTATGGACAAACGAGCAAAATACAGAAAACATATAGAAGATCTAAAAAAAACTTGCTCAGTCTCAAGCGGCATTTAAGCAGCGAGTACAAAAAGCACGACGTGGACAGATAACTGCTGCAGAAACAACAGCTGCGATTTTCAAACTAGTTACTGAGGCCCTACTTGGAAAACAACCTGAAGTGCAAACAATGCCTCCAGAAGAAATTAAGAAAATACAGGAAAAAGGTTATGTTGGAATTGTTAAAGAACAACAAGAAGCATATACCACAAAAATTATTGATAGATCTGCCGAGAAAAAAAAAAGATTAGCTGAAGAACTTTCAGCAGATATTGCTGATCCTGCTGCTAGACAAGCTGAAATAGATAGTCTGATCAATAATCCACTTGAACTTGAACGAAAATTAGCAAATTTAACAGTTGGGCCGATTAGAAGAAAGTTAGAAGATATAGAAAAAAAAGTTGAAGGAGAAGCTTTTAGAAAAGAATTTGAACTTGATACAAGAAATGCGTATGATAGAATAAAAGATTTCGAATACGATGATTTTAATAATAAAAATAATAATGATAATAATAATAATAATAATAATAATAATAATAATAATAATAATAATAATAATGAGGACTTTGTATAGCGCCTAATCTTTAGAAGCTCTAAGCGCTTTTACAACATTTGACAACACTTAAAAAACATATATAATGATATGATTACAAAATTAAAAACAAACACCACGAAAGTAGAAACAGAAAATATGCTGTAAATATTTAAGGCAAGGATACATTATTAGGTCTCTAAGTCTGTTCTTGCAGTTGAAATAGGTGAGTTTTAAGAGCGCTCTTGAATGAGATCACTGTGTCTTTGTGTCTAAGTGCAGTGGGCAATTCGTTCCACGTTGCTGGCCCTGGTATGCAAAAGAGCGTTGTCCATATGATTTCATATTCATAGTGGGAATAATGAGAATACGAGTGTCAGAAGAGGAGCGTAAGCATCTTGCAGGTGTGTACACATGGGTGAGGTCAGATAGGTGTGTTGGACTGGAGCCCGTCAGTGAA
>JAECUM010051468.1:0-21195 GCA_016617855.1 Megalonaias nervosa | reverse complement strand
ATATATATATATGATTTTGTTCAATATTGCACATAAAGCTTGACTGTATACGAAGACAAACAATAACAATATTCGGTACATGGAATTCATTCAAAATTTAATTTTTAAAGGTGAACCTATGTGCTTGAAGTCACCAGTGCACAAAGGCCACTTTTGCCTTTTCCAATGGTTGGCCACTATTTTAAATGGGAAATTTGAGTTTATCTTTAAATATTTGAAAATATAATGGCATGAAATTAGGAATTTAGCAAACATTCAAAGGAAACATAAACCATATTTTTAAAAACCTATGACTAAGACTCGTTATAGTTATGTGTATGCTAGTACAGTATTAGGGATGTTACCCACCATACATCACGTGTAGATGCATAGACTTTTGCTTAACTGTTGCTTGACATCCCTTTATTTACAATATATGTTTAAATGATAAATGCAATTTTTTTTTTACATTATCTACCCCAGGGGTCTCAAACACGTGACCTGCCAAGCCGTATCCTGTGGCCAGCAAAATGATTGGCGTCACAAGGTGTCATGAGAGGTAACAAAGGTGAGGCGGCCCTTGGGCCATCGAAAATGCCTCAAGGTGGTTTGAGTTTGAGACCTCTGATCTACCCTGATATACAAATCTGTAACATTGTTTACTATATTTTTTCTTGGTATTTCTCATAATTTTTTCTTTAGTAAATATTTTGTTTTTTAGTAAAATCATTTTTAAGTCTTGATATTTTGTAACATGTTGCAGCAATCTATGAACAAAAGAAACCGGTCGTCTTTGCTTTTGTTATCATAATCAGAATATAAAACTGCGTTCCTTTCTTTGCATAGGTGATTTAATGATATAGCTCTTGGGTTTCAACTGATGTTATTCTTCAACAGTACGATGTTTAATCTGACTCTTTCTAAAGATGTTAGCTTTTATTCTTTATTCTTTACTTTTAAAAACTGTTTTAGGTGAAAGTAATTTATACAGATTTGGACATTGGGTCAGTGATCTCTTGTCGTTGCATTTATCCAGTGGACATGTGTTTGATACAAAATGGTGTACTAAAGAATCAACTTCTCTTTAAAGTGTTTGTTTTATTGTCGAATTCTATGGAATATGATGATGTATTATTCCTTTCCGTCAGGACAGTTTCCAGAATTCTTCAGTATGAATATGTTTCTAACAATTATTCAGTAGCTATAATTTAGAGGCAGTTGTGTTCGACAATGAAAGTCGTGGATGCTTCATAAACATAAAACAAATAGAACATTGAAAGCGACCAGTAAAGTTCACTACTTTTTTGAAAAATGCTCAAAATTTTATAGTTATTTTAGCAACTGATTCAGATTTCAATTCGTATGAACAGTTATAAGTAATTTAATTCTTACATTGTTCTTTTTAACACCTTTCCTCTTTTTACTGTAGAATTCTTCATGGTAGAAAGTTAAAAGATTCCTTTCCTTTTCTGATGTAGAAGATTCAGTAGAAATAATTGACAATCACATTAAAAATCCATTGTGCGACACGCATCAATGCGTGCGATGTTAACCGCACTGTCATAACAAAATGTGATCAAACTCCCTTTGTGCTTAAGAAGAATGTTTCATTTTAAGTTCGTTGTGTTTTCATATATGTCTTTTCCTATGCACTTTTAACTAAACATATTTTCTTGTTTTTAATAAAAACAGTCCAAAAATAACATTTTTCTTTTATATGATCCCAAAAGCACAGACGTCTTGTATGCCAAGTTTTTAAAGTAGGTTTTTTTAATAACCTTTCGTACAATGACTGCGAAACTCATTTCTTTTTTGATAATTAATTATGTGGTCATTCTCCATTTTGCGGGTTATACCCTTGCATTTTTGTATGCAGTAAATCTCTTTCTACAAGCCGAAAAAGAATTAAGGAATGAGATAGCAAGATCCCAAATTAAGTAAAGAATATCATAAGGAAATTGAAAATCAAATTGTTCAAGACGAAAACCTGGTTACTATCATTCATTATATAATTATGGTAGTGGAAGAATTGTTCCTCATGTTACGATTCTATGCTTTTAAAACAAGTAACAAAAAAGAGTGAAAGACAACAAGTTTTGTCAAATTTAAGAAATAATTTGTTTCCTTGAATACAAAGTGAAAATAAGAAACAAGAACTTACAGTATTGCGAATTAAATCATAAAATAATCCAAGAATTAGATCAAGCACAAGTCCTAGTAATATAAAGTCCTGAATAAAACTCCGTACAAGTCCATATGAAATCCAAGAACTGGAGGTGATGACGTGTGTGTTATAGCTTATAGAGTGTTGATGTGTCAACAGTCTTATGTTGAATCACAGTAATATAATTCCAAGTTTGAATTCAGTATAAATTCCAGTGAATGTCTCTATCCAAGAATTTGATCTGAGCACTTTCGTACTTCCAGCGAAAATAATCACTTGAATTCAATAATTTGAAAAACAATAAAATTCAGCCCAAAGTGGTCATAACATAATATAGCTTGAAAGTGTTAGATATTAAAGCACGAATGACCAAGTCCTCACAATTATAAGATTATATAGTTCTCTCCTTGACCTCAGGTGACAATTACATTTCAAAAAAAAAAAAAAATTACCGAAGATAACCTTCTATAATGATCCTTGTTTACAAAACAATAACCTGGATTATATAAAATTCACTTAGGAAATTCCAAAACTTTGACCCAGATAAACATATTTACCTCTTCTATTAATAATACTGATTTTAAACCTATATACATATAGAGAATAATGTAGCTATCTATTAGGTGTTTACAATGAATAAAATAAGAAAGCCAAAATGGGTCAAGCAGAAATTAACTCAGTTTTGGACATGGTCAAGTCCAGCATGCAATGTTACATTATAATAGTATGTAATGAAAAAAAAAATAAAACTAACCAACAAACAAAGCAAATTAAATATACATAACACTTACGTAGGATTCTATTTTCACACTTTTTATTTTGAACAAAAACTGATGTTTATTAAAGAAATTATGTAACTGGATTTCTGAAATTATTTAAATTAGAAGAAACGTTCCTCTATTTAATAAAAAAGCCAATAAAGGAGAACATGTTATGTTTAGAGAATTGTTAAACGATGAATTAGAGTTGGTTACAAAAATCTTGTTACGGTGCTGTGGATCTTTGTTGCTATAGGTATCCTATCCTACCAATCCTACTGAGATGCAGCTGACTAAAAAAGTTAATGTAATAACACCAAATGAATTTTTAAATATTTATCATAGTGAGTAAAGGTTTGCGTGATACCATCTTAAAAGGTTTCCAGATTTGAACAAAAGTTTTGAAATATATGTACAGTAAGAGTTTAAAATATGTTATTCTTCATCTTTCTACTACAGAAGAAAATAATTCTAAAACAATTCAGTTATAAGAGAATGTTGACTAAATAAAGAATTGTAAACTGTTTTGTTTCTCTTAATTTTTACTCTACTGCAGGATACAATTTTACAGTTTATGTTGTGCTTTTGATACTTTTTTACGTTATAAACTATGAATAGACGCGTTCATAGAAATGGAATATTAATAGAAACAGGAATTGCAAAACAATATTTTCGTTAACGTTTAATAACCCAGGGCCTGTACAAATACAGCAATTATTAAAAGTCAAATGACATGAAGTGAGTTCATATGAAATTTAAACATGGTAAAAACAACAACTTAGTTATTCAGGACGTAAAACTCTAAAAAGCCGATAAATTGATTTCTAATTAATTACATGAGGGAATGTGATTCAACAGATGTGAGTAATTTTGCTAGAATATAATGATGATTAGAAAATTTTATTAGTTACTATAGACAATTTTTCACGTAAACGTTAGTAAAGCACGTGATGACCATCCTGGGAATACAGGTCCTAGTGGTAAAAATAATGCGTTATGTTTAACATGACAAACAAAAGCTAAAACAATTCCTTTTAAATATTTAATATACTATTTTCAAGAAGATTTGTTTATAATTACAAAATATTTCATTAACGGAGTGGATATTAAATTTACAATCTATTTTAACGAAATTGGCTGCCTATACCAATACAGCTTACAAAAAAAAAACTATTAGTGATAATAATCTTCGAGTCTTAAAACTCAAAGTAGATTTAAGTTTATTTTGGCACTTAAGGAGCGGTTACCAAAAGATTAAAATATTGATTATTTATTTATTGCTACAGATCTAAAAATGGAAGTAGTGATTAATGTATTAACTTTCCTTTACTTGGAATGTCTTTAGCAACACCATTCTACGACGATTTTAATTCTTTATGTAATACCAGATCTTTCAGCAGGAGCTTATAATAAAAACCCTTTCCTTTTGGAAAATGATAATGTCAACTATCTTTAAATTTATATTAAGAATCAATTATATCATTCTGTACCTTTGAAGGCAGACTTTTCTACTTGTAATGGAGTTCATCAATCGTTTTTCTTTCTCAACTGTGCTGAAAAGAACAACCCAACATTTATAACTATATGACTTTTACTATAATTATGGAAACTTTCTTAAAAATTATGCCCTATTTGCCATTCCTATTGAACCGTTAAATGTTTTATCAAGCGGTAGTCAGTCGAATTACTTTTTAACTCATAGTGGAGAAATTAGTGTTATGTTTGATTTTAAAATTGCCTTAAGAAAGATTTGTGAAATTTTTGGAATGTTTCAAGAATCTGGCTTTCAACATGGCTAAATATCGTTTTGTAGATTTGACAAAAAAAATTCTTATTTAATAGAAAAATATGTATAAAATGAACTGCAGTTCAATAAAAATTATCCAAAACACAAACAATGGCTGTATGTGATACTTGTAATAAAAAATATTTTGATACCAAAATAATTTGATTCTTTTGCAAAATAAAAATGAAATAAATGGCAGTCGAATACCCTCTCTTAAAACTACCATTGAAAATGAATACGTGGAATTTTTGTTTCTAATGATATCAATGCAGTTTACCTTTCACGAGATTACATGCAATATGTCAACTTCAAGACATTATGGAAGTGTTCCCGATTTTACTCTCGCCGATGACACTAAAATTGATCCTGCAGCAAGACCAGTCCATAATCTATTACATTCACTGATAAAACAAATGTACAACTATTTTCATAATACCTTAACACAACACACATAGTGGGGTAAACTGATCACATCTCAAGATACATTTACTAGTTGAATAGATCCAGAGACAAACTGATAACCAGACATGCCAGAGTTCCTTTTGGTAGCAAATGGGACCAGTCCGCCGAGGTCTCATAGGTCGGACAGGATTAGACATGGTTCCCAAATGATTACTCGTACCCGATTAACTTACATGCCTCCCTGGTTACTCATCCTTGAGACTTACATACGTAGGCAAAACCCCTTCAGATACCAGATGTAGAGTTAATCTCTGTAGTGACATGAGTAAAAACATGGTTTTCGATATTACCTCTTCTCTCATAATGCACACAAAGTTGGGATGTGTGCAGGTATGCGACAGTTGAGTTCCATGATCCATAGTTGTCTCTTTATATGCCTTTTTCTTTTGTCGTATGAGTGGGTCTAAAACCTCTTACCGCCATATTACAGGAAGGTGGGAAAATTACACTTGTGCCATTCTGGAATGTGCTCAAAGCACTTTGAAGAGTATTTCGATAAACCTAATTCCCTAAATCTGACTAATGAGTACCGTCATAACCAAAAAATACAGTTTCACTAAATGTTTTACTTGGGTGTCGTGTTACGAAACCACGCGATCAAAGGAAAAATGCTCCTATAACTCGACTTATACATTTTCTTCTCTTTTTCAACCAGTTTTGGGTTCTTTCCATTATACAGATATAAATATTGGAGGATATCAAACCACATTACTTAGTTTGAGGGTTGAGTACAGTAAGTCTTAACGCTGATGATTAATGTACTCGATATGTGTGTGTGTGTGTGTGTATATGTGTGTGTGGTGTGTGTGTATATATATATATATATAAAGAATAAAATATCATATGGCGAATAACAATCCTTTCATGTGCACTGGATCCAGCAAGGGATCACGTGTGTCAGGGATTGATTAAGATAAATGCAATAAACTGACAACGAACAGTGCAAAACTAGTATCTAACTAGCCTGAGCGCTTTCGACTCTTAATGAGTCTTTTTCAAAGACAAATACAAAACATAGACAAGACAAACAAATAAAACACAAAACCGTTGTGTTTACAAAACTTTACATGGCTGTTTCTACAGGAATTAAACCTTTAAATGTAATATGTTTCAACTAGTTTGTTTCAACTTGTTGCGGATACTGGAAAATATTTTTATTGACCTAGAAATCGTGACTAGTGACTAGAGAAAAACTTAACATACATGGTGCAAACAAAACGTGTAAAACAGAGAATGTAATTTATCTCATCACATGTAAGATCGGCAGCCTTCAGTAAGTCGGAGAAACTGAAAGGCTACACAATAGGATCAACCTTCATAGATCTAATTGGATGACAAAGAAGCTGTACAGAAGCCCGGCCGCAGAACACTTATTGCAATTGCTCACAATCCCAACTGGAGTTCCGAAACCAGGAATGAAAAGGAATCCTACTGGATACGCCGCCTTAGAACATTGAAACCAAGCGGTTTAAACCAAGAAGACTAGAAAAAGATAGCAATGCACAAATGAAATTATCTTTTGCAGCCAACACGTTTTCTTTTGTGTGGTTCTTTAAATTTTCTTAAGAACCTATAATTACTACTATAACAATCAAATATCCGTGACATAATTTGCGCTTACATAAATTTACATAAAACAACAGATGGCTTATCGATTTCTAGGTCAATAAAAATATTTTACCAGTATCCGCAACAAGTTGTCAGTTTATTGCATATATATATACATATATATATATATATATATATATATATATATATATATATATATATATATATATATATATATATATATATAGTATTCCTCGTTAGTTATTTAACCTTAAATGCCTGAAGACACAATGACAAAGTTAAGTCTGGAAATGTCAAATATTTGGGGGATTATTATTGGTAGTCTCTCGGGGCCGAGGAAGACATGTTGTGCAGTCTCATCAACGATGGACGCGTATGTGGCTCCGGAGTCCAAATTCCGATGAACACAGGCGGTTGCAGGTGGGGCATGGGACACCGGTACTTGGGGGTGGCTGAGACGCAGCTTTGTGACGTCTCTCACGGGCTGCAGCAAGACGCTGGCGGCGGTCAGCCTCGAAGGTGGAACTGGCTTTTCTGGTCAGGACTCGCCAGTGACTTCTGTCTGAGGCAGCGAGCTCGAGCTGATGCGGTTGAAGGTCTGCCCATTTGATGTGCATCCTGAGGTTGTCTTTGTACCTTTTGTGAGGGCGGCCTTGGTTTCGGTTGCCTTGGACTAGCTCGCCAAAGAACAGTTGCTTTGGGATTCTGTTTTGATCCATGCGGATGACATGGCCGGTCCAACGAAGCTGGGCCTGGATCAGTTTGGCTTCGATGCTTGTTGTGTTTGCTCTATCAAGGACTTCCTGGTTGGGGATTCGGTCATGCCACTTGATCCTCATGATGGCTCTCAGGGAGCGCTGGTGGAATTGTTCCAACCGACTGATGTGCCTTCGGTATACAGTCCACGTTTCACAGCCATACAAGAGAGACGTCAGGACAACTGCATTGTACACCTTCAACTTTGTTGACAAGTGTATATCCTTGTGCTGCAAGACCTTGGTTTGAAGTCGTCCGAGTGCTTGGCTGGCCTTTTGGATCCTCGCAGTGATCTCTTTGTCCAGGGAGCCATCATTGGATATTGTGCTGCCTAGGTATTAAAAGCTGTCCACATTCTTCAGCTGCGTGTCGCCGATGGTGATGCAGGGTTGTGAAGGGACAGTGTTTGGGGCAGGCTGGAAGAGGACTTCTGTCTTTCCTAGGCTAATTGTGAGTCCGAACAGATTGGAGGCTTCAGAGAACTTGTCTACAATTGTCTGTAGGTGAATCTCTTCATGGGCCATGAGGGCACAGTCGTCTGCAAAGAGTGCTTCAGTGATGAGTCTTTCAAGCGTCTTGGTTTTAGCAGCTAGGCGTCTGAGATCAAACACTGATCCATCCAGGCGATATCTAATGTAGATACCAAGGTCAAGGTCATGGATGGCGTGGAGCGGTACCTGCGTGAAGAAGAGGTTGAAGAGCACCGGAGCGAGTGCACAGCCCTGTTTGACACCATTAGATATGGGGAATTTCTCAGAGGGTTCACTGTCTGAGAGAATCTCTCCAGTCATGTCATCATGGAAAAGCCGGATGAGGTTGGTAAACTTCTGAGGACAACCAAGCTTCTTGAGTATTACCCACAGTGCGTCTCTGTTGCTGTGTCGAATGCCTTCGTCAGGTCGAACGAAGACGGCCTACAGATTCATGTTCTGCTCAAGGCATTTCTCTTGGACTTGTCTTACTGCGAAGATCATGTCAGCAGTGCTACGGTCTGGGCGAAAACCACATTGGGACTCAGGTAGGTTATCTTCTGACACTGATGCGATAAGTCTGTTGAGAATGAGGCGAGCATGTATTTTGCCAGCTATGGAGAGTAGGGAGATGCCTCTATAGTTATTGCAGTCCGCACGTGTGCCTTTATTCTTATAGATGGTTACAATTGATGCGTCGCGGAGGTCGTCTGGCATCTCCTCTTCCGTCCAGATGCTGGTTAGCACATCGTGGAATGCCTATAGCGTCTGTTCACTGAGAGCCTTGTACACCTCCGCTGGGATGCCATCCTTACCAGGTGCCCTGCCACAGTTCATTTGTTTAATGGCCGTCCTCAACTCCTCTATCGTCGGCGGAACATTCAGTTGGTACTGCCATCTGCAGCAAGCAAGGGGGCAGAACCAGACTTTGAAGGGCCGAAGATTGACTTGATGGCACTGTAGAACTCTTTGGAGTTGTTAGTGTCGGCATAGCGTTGCACTTCATTAACTTTCCTTTCCCACCACTGGTCATGCATCTTGCGGATTTCTCTCTGAGCCTCAGCTTGATAGGATTTGAAGCGGTCTTTTTTGGGGATGGAGTTTGGGTCATTCTGCCAGTCCATGAATGCTTTATTTTTTCTGGCAAGCAGATCTTCAATGGCATCGTTGTTCTCGTCGAACCAGTCTTGATGGGTTCGCTTCTTGGGGCCCAGAGTTGCCATAGCTGTCTCTCTTATAATGTCCCTGAGCTTGTTCCATGTAAAGGTCCGTTGGTAGACATTTTTTCATCTAGGCTCTTCTGGAAATCAAGCTGGATGGAGGACTGCTGAAGTTTGACAATGTTGAAGGCTGTGCGCATATGCTTAGGGCGCCTTGGATGATGTGGGGCGATGCGCAGTTTTAGGGTGGTTCGGACAAGTCTGTGGTCTGTCCAACATTCCGCTCCTCGCATGGCCTTGGTGATGAGGACATCCTGGGCAGCGCGCTGACGGACTATTACATAGTCGATTAGGTGCCATTGGCGAGATCTGGGGTGCATCCAAGTGTTCTTGTGTTTGTTCGCCATTCTGAACATTGAGTTAGTGATAAGGAGGTCAAATTCTGCGCATTTGCTGTGTAACAGCAGGCCGTTGTTGTTCATCTTGCCGACACCGTGCTTGCCAAGTACACCTTTCCATTGACCATAGTCACAGCCAACACGGGCGTTGAAGTCTCCCAGTAGTATGATTTTGTCATCAGCTGGAATTGAGCATAGTACAGAGCTAAGGTCCGCATAGAACTGCTCGATGGTTTCCGCTGGGCTCGTGAGGGTAGGGGTGTAGGCGCTGATGATTGTTGCGTGGCGTTTGTGGCTTATAGGTAGCCGCATTTTCATTAACCTCTCATTAATACCAACAGGCTGGTCCGGAAGCTGCTTCAGAAGGCTTGATTTGATAGCCAGGCCGACTCCGTGTATCCTGTCTTCGTTTTGGGCTTTTCCTTTCCAGAAGAAGGTGTAGCCGCTTGCAAACTCCGTCAGAGAACCCTCCTCTGCAAACCTGGTTTCACTCAAGGCCGCAATATCGATACTGTAGCGTGAAAGCTCCTTAGCAATTAGGGCTGTTCTCCTGTAAGGTCTTGCTATGTTCTTTTTGTCCATAAGAGTACGGATGTTCCATGCTCCAATAATAAGTTTCTTTCTTTCTTGGTTTCGACCGCAGATGTGGATGATCTTGCCAGCCGCGGCAAGCTGGCCAGATTCTGAAGGGCAGGCTATTTTTTTAGGCCACCTTTTCTAGGCCCCTCCCTATACAGGGTGAGCAGCGCTGTCCTAAAAAGGTCTGCTCAGTCGCCCTGGATGCTGCCGAACTGTTCCGCTGCCCTGGGTACAGAGCAGAGCGACCACTTGTCCAAGGGCCGCCTACGTGCAGGTCTCTGACTACAACTCCCAGTGGTCACCTCCACCTGTTGCTTTGCCAGTCGCCCATCGCCGTAGGACTTTGGTAGGTGATGATGAGTGTGATGATGCTAGATGATGAGTGCACAACTAACCTGTGCGTGAAGGAGATTTAAGTGAAACAGCCTTTGCACAGAGACAGCCTCACTCTCTCGGCCTTGGTAGTTGGGACCCAGTGGTACGAAGATTCGTCACGGCTGGTTACTACTTCGGCTGCATTGAATGGCCATGACGTCTTCAGTGCCTAGTCATGCCCTGCGCTCTCCACAAAGCGTTTGCAGATTCGCCTTCTTGGCCGTTGGATCATACAGTTGATCTCTTCCGCCCAGTCTGCCGAAGCTGGCTTTGCATGCAAGGATAGGCAAGCTCCTAACTAACCGAGGGTTTGAGACCCGTCGGCTAGCCTCAACCTGGTTTAGCCGGCCAGTCGAAGCCGTTGCCCGTGGTGTGGCCGCTGTGCATGCTACAGCTTCTTGGAGCCACAGGTGAGAGCTGAGCGCCTGGTGGGGACCAACGGTGGACGAGCTACTCCCGAAAGAGCACGACATGCCCCCCTGCCAGAGGTACTACCCCTCCCAGAGCACCCCGAACACCAAATAGGCACTTTCATACATGTCTATTTCATCACATTCTTATTGTCACCATGGAAAGTTTAATGTCTTTCCTCTGCTTGAACATTTAATGTCATTTTGAAATCTCAAAATATATCTCACAAGTTTTAGCTTTATTTACCTGCATCTCAGTGAAATTAAAGTACCGAGGAGTTGGACTAACATTAAATGCTCCTCAGCAGTCAGGTGGTGTTACCAAGGACTCATTAGGACATGTATGATGTACACTGGCAAAAATCATCGAGAACAGTTCATACTACCGCACTGGAATAAAATACGTCAACCACCTTTCTTTAGTCTTCATCAGAGTGATCTACATCATTATTCACTGAGGTACAGAATCTGAGGCTGTATTTCCTCATTACAAGCCTGCCTTTTATGGCCGTTAAAACGCATCATATATTTGGTATAAAACATGGTATTTCTCCCATCATCATGGTAATTTGTCTCAAAAATCTTATGAGCTATCGTGTTTCACTATCCATAAAACAAATGATGTAAGTTGCACAGACCCAAGATACCACTTGTTTTGGATACGATTCGTTGATCTAATTTGCTATCTACAATATATCTCTTTAATCTTTCATATTTGCAATTTAATTTTATTTATATGTAAAAGTCGTTTTCACTGTTTAAATTTATTTAAGATTCTTCTAAAATTAAATATAATTTTTTTATCCATTTCCAATATATTTTCTGAGAGGATTATCTTCAGTTACAAATAATACATTTTGTTCATCCTTATAAGTCGAGTACAACCAAGAAAAAAATAGATCCTGATCTACCGTGACTGATCGATGTGTGTTATGAAGTGGCCTATTTCTTGGACAACATGCTGAGTCCTACTTCTTCACAGCTGACTAGTGTACATTTTACCAGTGTCCATATATTGTCAGTACGTTTACACTCGTAAGTTCATATTCCTGACCTTAGTTTCTTGAAAAGCGAGGTAAGATAGCGACTAACACACTGGAGTCTGTATTTCCCCACAAAATTAGCACATATACAAATTAAAGCTAATTTTCGTCATTTTCTCCTGACTTTCTTGAAAACTGTTTGGCCTACTTTCAAATGACATTGACCTAAACTACATATCAGGCGTACTATTGATTAGTTCTTGATAAAGTAGGCGGAGCATTTTCAAGTAGCAATAAGTCATCTATCTGCATATATAGCCAAGTTAACCGACAGGAAGAAATCGACAAGTTAACTTTCCTGAGAGAGGAACTACCAGGAGAACCTTCATATTCTGGTCGACACATAGTAAGTATATATTCAATGATTTATATTTGTAAGTTGCCTCATTTTCAATTCAAAACACGGATATTAATTTTCAATACTTAATTTCACTGCCCGTCAGTCGTTACTAAACCTGTAAGCTAGATCATATCGACGCCATTGTGTCCGCTTAAAACGTCTCAGAACTGGATAACGGGTCGTGGACAAAATGAAATGAATATACGTTTTAATCCCCCATCCGTATCTTGATTTGATCAGAAACCTACAGTAAACAAGTGAAGGGGAAACTCATAAATTATTCATTTTTAGCGTTCACACAACTCAACAAATCATTGTGCAAAAGGCATTTTGAAGCATACATTTCAACTGCGTGAATGATGAGGCGCTCTTGCAGCATATAATATTTTCAATTTAGAGACAAGAAGGCTCTTGCATTACGGTGTTTTTGATAACTCAGTGAACATAATATATACTTATGAACCGATAACTTATCTATATTTAATCTTCTGTACATAAACATATGATTATTTCTTTGTTAGAAAAACTTGAAAAAAATATGAAGATCCGACGATGTGTACAATAATAAAATAATAGTCAGCATTGTAGTGTTATTCCTATGTTACTGCATTTTCTTTCACAGGCAATTATGGCGGCGAAGCTTGTACCGCGAGCTAAAAACATATCAACTCAATTTGAGGAATCCGACACTGACGAAGATGAACTGATGCCTGGCCTCTCTCGTGATGAAATAAAATCACTTTTTGAGGGAAGGGATACTCGACAATTGCATAATGTTGAACATCCACATGAAAAGGAAGCAGAAAATGTTGCGGAAGATTTGAACAAAAAGATTGAGGAATTAAAGGATTGCGACAAAAGGAGCTGTGCAAATTGTTCAAAGGAGAAAAGAGTAGAAGATATGAGTTACTTGCAAAGAGGACAGCACATATCTGTTAATGGGGATCGTTTCAAGATTTACTTTAAAGCTATGGACAAACAGGTCTCGATTTATAGGCATCATGCTATTATAAAGGAAGTCACCAAAAGGTCAAGACATACAGCCGAGGTCGTTTGCATTCATTTTTCTAAGGACAAACAGGACCAAGAAATCAAAGTATTGGAAGAAAACATTACATTTGATTTAGAAAAAGGCGAACTTTATGTGACTGAATATCAGCATCCGAGGTATACCCCTGACGTCATCGTTCAGAGGGCTGAATCAATACTACGACAAAGTAAGCATGCGAAACTTTTCGAACGTTACAGCATCCTTATGAAAAATTGCGAGCACTTTGCAACATGGTGTGTCGTTGGAAAGGAGGAGAGTTTCCAAGCTCGTAACTTTCTAAACGATTCTATAAGTGCTGTGACCAACATGTTTGGAACAGGGAGCAAAATAGCAAGACTAATTCTACAAGTACTGTATAATTCTTCTGATGAAATAACATCAGTGATTACCGCTGCTGGCGCAGTTCCTATTGCAGTTTTGGGTGGATTTTCTGCAGCCTACCTTATCTATTGTATTATCAGAACTGTATACCTTATCAAGCAGTACCATACTAATAAAGAAATCTGCTGGTCTTGCTTGAAAGAGAACCTACTCGATCTCTGGCTACAATTTGGAGCCTTTGGTGTGACATCTGCTATTTCGTTCGTTATTTTTCATTTTGCTCTGCCACTGGTTGCACCTGGGATTGGGATACCTATTGCTGTCGTACTTGGCTTGCTTAGTACGGCACTGATCTTGGCTATCCCGAAGATCCGAAGAGCGTTGCAGTCCCCATTTCAATGTGACACAAAAGATATTACCACTTTGTCAGAACTGAAACCAGGTGACGCTGTCTCACTGACTTATTATGGTTTTAAGCATTTGATTCTTGTTTCAGAAGTTAAGTTTGAAACTGATCCCAAGCAAGGCACATTACGTGGTATTCATTACTCGCTACCCGGTTTATTCAGCCGAATGGTAATTGCTGAAGAGGATTTCCAGGTCGATCTCACAAAATCGAAAGTTATGGTCCTACAGCTGGAAGGGCTCAATACCTTCTCTCCGGAACTGGTTATAGATCGAGCGAGAAAACGAGTCGGAGAGAGAAAGTGGCGTATATCTTCCAACAGTTCTGATCATTTGTGTTACTGGGCAATGATAAAGGCGGAGCAAAGTTTTACAGTCATAGAGTGGTCAACCGATGAAGAGATTGGAAATTCTTCTTCTCTCATTCTAAGTTCACTTTCTATAGGAGAAGCTGATGTGCATCTTATTGATGAGATCAATCTAGGGGATGTAGTCGAGTATAGGTATGATAAAGGAATCGTCGTTGCACTCGAGGACATAAGGGAAGGACGACTATTTGATATCGAGATAGTCGTGCATAAAGGGCTTGTCAAACCCTATTGCAGGCGCGTGTCACACAAGATCGATCTAAACACGGACAACCTTGTGGTTCACAAATATCATCCAGCTCACTGTGTCAGCAGAGAAGAACGGGTGCAAAAGGCTCTTGACAGGATAAACAAACCCAGCGACTTTCTGACGCAGTCAGGCTTTATTGAGGGTATTTTGAAACACCAGAGCGGCTAGTGACACTTTATAAGTTACCATAGCTCTTATTGTGAAGTGTTTGAAATTGATCATATTGTTAAAAGAACTTTTTGTTTTGTTTTTTTTTTTAAATCAGCAAATGTTATATTTCTTAATTATCGGAAGTATAACATTTCCAGATTAAAACCATAACATTGTAGCACTGGAATGCGCGTGTCTCGAAAGAGTCACTAAGTTGAATGTTATAAATTATTCTTCGTATAAAACAGAAGGATACAAAACATAAATTTACAGTGCGCTGCAATGAGCCATGTTTACAAGAGTATGCTCCTGATATTTTCAAATCAACTCATATTTCGCATGCTAATTTGTGTAAGCCTTAATAGCATAAATTTATTAAATCTTTGATTTCAAGAAATTTGATTATTTGGTTCTTAAAACTGATATAATGAACATTCAATGGACTTGATAAAAATATGGGTCGAAGTTTGAGATAATTACGTGCTCAAAGACGTACAGTTTATAAACGAGAGGTCGAGTGAGGGTATGTACCGCAAGTAACGCACCTCCAATAAAAAAATATATATAAAAAGCTGACATGATGTGACAACCTGCACGGTCATCATACGCAGCACTGGATGAGCAAGTAAAGAAATTTTACCATGACCTGACTCAATTAAGTTTGAGCAGCAGGCCAAGAAATTACACGATGCCAGAATTACATGTCATAAAACTTGATAGCACAGGAGCAACACCGATACGTTATAGAGCAGTTTTATTTCGCTATGCTTTGATTTGACGCTGTATCTAGTTGTAAATAAAATTTAAAGCAAAAGGAGAGAAAAGTGTCGATATTATGCTTTGATAACACCATCGTATATTCTGATGCCTGCAACACCACTGAATGACTTTTCACAATACAAATAGCATCTCTCTCTCTCTCTCTCTCTCTCTCTCTCTCTCTCTCTCTCTCTCTCTCTCTCGTCTAATGACCCTGAAAGAACCTGTTGTTTCATCATTCATTAGTTACCCTTCCCGTAGAATCTGTGTGTGTGTGTGTGTGTGTGTGTGTGTGTGTGTGTTAGATTTTTAACGTGGCTTTAACAATTTTTCAGTCACATCGCTACGATATCTGCAGTGTGGCAGTTTATAGTGATTTCTATCCTTGGAGTATCATGCCGCAAACGTAGCATGATGTCCCACCAAGTCACATTAACCTGACAACAGGCCAACCAGTCCTCACATTAACCTCTTAATGCTGAACGCCAAGTGAGGCAGCTGTTAGTACCATTTTTATAAGTCTTTATTTTGATTCGGCTCGGGTTCGAACCCGCGAACTCCCGCATCCGAGGCGGACGCTCTGAACACTAGGCCACCGTAGCGGTCGATTTCTTTGGTAGCTAGAGTCTCAAATTAAGAAATTATAAGCTCTCTCTCTCTCTCTCTCTCTCTCTCTTTCTCTCTCTCTCTCTCGTGTCTAATGACACTAAAAGAACCTGTTATTACATCAGTTGCGAGTCATCCGTTCCCGAAGAAGGCTTTGTGGGTAAGTATATTCGAAGCGATTGGACTGTACGTCGTTTCTTTGGTAGCAAGAGACTCAAATTAAGAAATTACAAGGTCACTTTTAATGCATGTTCCCTGAAGTTAACTGTTTGAAGAGGACTTAATATGTTTGTGTACAATTTGCACGAATCAGCTGCCAGTTGCTTACACTTCATCAACTGGTAAAATAGCTGGCATAAATTCAAGTTGCAGAAATCATTGCAAATTATGATTGTACAATTGTAAACATGATTATTTCCGGACTTTAGAATTCCTTTATTTTATAGATAATTCACGGGGTACCCGACTGAACTTTTCATGACAATTCATTCCTTTCGAACACATTTCAAAATGCGATTTTAATATTTTTTATGCCATTATGATGCTATTTCAGACCAGCTCAGTCGGTAGAGTGATTATAATGTTTGAAAGGGATACCGAGATCAAAACCCGATAAGGATACACAGGTTGAAGACAGAACATAAATTTAAAACAAAACCGTTGCAACATGATTAGACGGTGTCGAAACAGGAATCGGAATTACTAAATCTAATAAAACAAAGCACCGATACAGATGAAACCATTTTGGTAAACTTATAGCAATACATAATGGAATTCAAACTTGAAATCGGGCTATGGATTGGTGGTGATGGTCTCATTTGGTTACCTAATGACATGGTTTTGAAACAGGGTAGCATTGTCGATATGACAACAAGTTATGTAAATTCAGTTATTATGTTATACTAGGTTTAAACCCTGCCATGAATACCGATGTAACCATTTATTACTTGCGTATTCATAGCTAAAGGAACTGACAGTGTTACTTTTTTAACTAGTTTAATTTAATTAAATTCACATACAGTAATAATCTCCTTGGCCACTCAGACTCTGATCTCCTTGGTCACTCACACTCTAATCTCCTTTGACATCAGACTCCAATCTCCTTGGCCACGCAGACTCTAATTTCCTTGGCCACTCAGACTCTAATCTCCTTGGCCAATCAGACTCTGATCTCCTTGGCCATTCAGACTATAATCTTCTTGGCCACTCAGACTCTAATCTCCTTAGCCACTCAGACTCTGATCTCCTTAGCCACTCAGGTTCTAATAGCCTTGGCCACTCAGACTCTAATCTCCTTGGCCACTCAGACTCCTTTTGTACTGGTATGTACTTACTTATGTGCAAATGATAAAATCACCCCCCTCCCCACATTGCCTGAAACTTTATTATAGCTGGTATTCCTCATTAGTTATTCAACAATTGAATGGCTGGAGACACTGTGACAAAGTTACTTCTGGAAACGTCAAATATTTTGGGGATAAATAGGCACTTTCATACATGTCTATTTCATCACATTCTTATTGTCACCATGAAAAGTTTAATGTCTTTCCTCTGCTTGAACACTTAATTTCATTTTGAAATCTCCTGTTAGCACGAAAACAAAAAATCATTTGAGATATTCAAATGAAATTTAGAATATATATATATATATATATATATATATATATATATATATATATATATATATATATATATATATATATATATATATATATATATATATAGCCGTGATATGAAGGTTTCAATTGTGACTTTAAACGTCTTTTGTTTGCAATGAGCCATTGTAAACTTAAGGGTTTTGCAAACAGAAAATCATTTTTCCTCAGTTCCCTTGGGCCAAACACAAGTAAACAGAAATATCATAATTTATACATTTGAAATCTCTTCATCTGATGTCAAAAAATTAATCAATCAATAAATTATATGACAGACATGCATGAAGGTATTCTGGAAAGGACTTAGCGGACAGATGGACTGAAAGGAAAAAAGCAAGATACAATAGCTGGAAGCAATGGAAGCATGAAACAAACATTAACTCACGTATATTTGTTTGTCACTGTTTACCACTGTTTCTGTGTGTGTGTGTGTGTGCGCGCGCGCGCGCGCTCGTGTGTGTGTTATCCGACTCGTCTTTATACTTTACTATTTGCTTGAATTTATCCCCAGTCACCGATAATAGAGATGTAGAGAATACACTTTACAAGACATTGATTTCTAAAAGGTTGTCACCCTTGAAATCTATTAAACAATGATCTGCCTAGCGGGAGATAATTGGTGGTATGGGAAAAGCGCTTAGATGACATATCTTTGCAACCTAGTACAAGTTATTGATACTAATAATTTTAAAGTAAACTGACCAAATTACACTATGCAAATTATCAGTTGTTACTGAACTTTATCTAGCAGAGGGAAATGTGCTGTTCTATTTTAGGACCTAGTGAAAATTCTATTATTAGTACACCTTTATCAAACTGGAGGGTATTAACAATGTCAGCCCCAGCAACTTAACATCTTGTAGAAATATTGTTCTGCTGCAATTCCACAAGACTTACTCTGAGTTTGTTAAACAGCAATGAAAAATTCATGATCATGCTGCCATCAATATTTCTCTAAATAAAAAAGTTGCTAGTTTCTGTCGAAGAGTTTTTGGCTCTATGCCCTTGTAACCAAACTTTTGGGAAATACGATGTTATCCTCGTGCAGTGTAATGATCATCGATGGAGAGTATTTATCCACGTGGAAATTTGTTTGGTAAGATGAGCGTCACAGGCTGAAAACTTTGCTGTAACACTGCAAAACGTCTTGTTTTTGTTGGGATGTTTTCAAAGTGGAATTTATGATATTTTTTTCCCCCAAAACACTGCTTTTACATTTTATACTCTGACGTGGGGTTACAAAATGAGACGCTTTGACGAATAGTAAACATTATACGCTTAACTCGGATAATCGCATTGAAAATCCTCTTTTGTTGCTGAATTTTAGCTTTAAATATAAACCTAATTCCGCACCAACCGTTTGGGTGGTAGTGGAGAACAGAAATAATGTTATGTTTGGTTTGACTTTAATAAATACCGATACTTAGAGATTACAAAACGATATGTAGGTCCATCTGAACTTTGAGTGACTGCTCTGGAACAATGGCACCAAAGATAGAGATGTTCCAGAGTAGTCATTCTCTGCTCAGATCAAACAACGATCAGGGTAAACAAATATTCCACTGAACCCGTCTCTTAACTGTAAGCAGGCGAGAAAAGATATCTTTGCTCATCAGGGCACACAGTTTAATGTTTATCGTAGTATAGCAACAAAAAGTTGCAGTTAAATGTAGCAATGAATGTTTCTTTTATTTAAGTTTAAAAATTCATAGCGGTTGGTTCCATTAAATTGTAAGAATAGAAAAGTATACACGGACATCTTCAACTTCCAAATGCATTTTTGAAAACTTTAAGAAAGTTCAAAATACTTTGACTGAATACAGCACTAAAAATGTTTCCCTCGACACGTGTGTGCATGACTGATATATGAACACATCAGCATAAACTTTAAAATTTACCAGAAACTTATGTTCCATGCATCAACTGATTACTTTGAGAGAGTGACTGCAAAAAGAGAACAAACCGCTCCGGTAGCCTAGTGGTCAGATGCGGGTGGTCGCGGGTTCGAACCCCGGCCGAGCTATACCAAAGACGTATTTTTATTTTAAAAAAAATGGTACTAGCAGCTGCCTCGCTTGTCACTCAACATTAAAAGGATAGTGTTAGGACTGGTCGGCCTGGTATCAGGATAATATATGGGCGAGACATAATACTACATGTCTGCGGATTGATGCCCCGGTGCTAGACATCGCTATAAACTGCCACATTCCAGACATCGTAGCGATATCACAGAAATAGTGCTAAAGCTACGTTAAAATTCCAAATCACACACACACACACACACACACACACACACACAGAACATTTTACTGAGGCCATCATCATGTCAGAATTACGCTCCAATCCAACATGAGACAGGCCCAGAATTATCATTCGTACATAAGAGCAAGCTTTGTGTAAGACATGTGACAAGCATTGATTCACGTTTGCATTTATTTTATGAGATATATAAAGGGGTGAAGCCCATCTGGAACGACAAGGACATCGCACTCAGTTCAAAGGTCAGACTGATGCACTCACTGGTGATCTCCATATTTCTCTACGCCTGTGAATCATGGACCATAACAGCTGACTTAGAGAAAATGATACAGGCCACAGAGATGAGATGCTTCCGAAAGATCATCGGCATCTTATACAAAGACCGTGTCACCAATGAAGAAATACGGCAAAGGATCAGACAAGCCATTGGGCCTCATGAAGACCTTTTGACCACAGTGAAAAAAAAACGTCAACTGCAGTGGTATGGGCATATCTCACGATCATCAGGACTTGCCAAGACAATCCTGCAGGGCACTGTTCGAGGAAGAAAAAAGAGAGGCAGACAGAGAAAGAGGTGGGAAGACAATATTCGAGAGTGGACAGGCTTGACATTGAGCGACTCACTGAGAAAGACTGAAAATCGAGAGGAATGGAGGAAGCTGGTTGTTCGGTCTTGTGTGGTGCCCCAATGGTCTACCAGACTACGGGACTGATGATGATGATAAAGGGGTGAATACACATTTTGTCCAGCAGCCCAATTTTTAAATTAAAGACAACGAATTAGATTAGGGCAACGTATATTATTCGCGATTTTTTTCAATATTTATTACAATGTATATGAGTAGTGTTACGACTCTATGGTCATAAACTAAGTAACAGAAAGAAGCAAAACCAACATCTTATGTAAAACTTAACAAATAATTTAATTCTCTTCAGTTAAGAAATTAAAATTATGAATTAAATCCAAAATAATCCTGAAAAACTCTGCACAAGTCCATAAGAATAGAATGTTTCGAATGAAATCCTTTTCATCAAATGTGTTGGTTTGCAACAGTCCTGATGTATCACAATGGCAGTGTCCAAAACTTCTTTCAACATCATATATATATATATATATATATA
>JAECUM010051467.1:0-16881 GCA_016617855.1 Megalonaias nervosa | reverse complement strand
ACACACACACACACACACACACACACATCTCTCTCTCTCTCTCTCTCTCTCTCTCTCTCTCTCTCTCTCTCTCTCTCTCTCTCTATATATATATATATATATATATATATATATATATATATATATATATATATATATATATATATAGTTACGTGTAGGATCGTAAAAAAATAACAAGAGAAAAGAGTGAAGCCAACAAGCTTTGTATATTTTAACAAAATAATTTATTTCCCTAGAAAGCAATGTAAAACTTGGAAATAGGACTTACGGTTTGTGAATGTAATCTAAAATTTAATCCTAAGATTGAAAAATACAAGTCCTATCACTAAACAGTTCTAATAAAATCCAAGTTCGAATCTCGATGAAATTCCAATATGGAGACGATGACGTCAGAAGAGTGGTTGTAACAGATCCTCGATTGAATCACAGTTTATGTTTCCGTATAACTCCAGAATAAATTTCCACTGAATTTCTTTCTCCCATAATTTTTTTTATAAAAAAAAAGTACACTTGTTTGGTTTTCTAGAGAATAAATTATTAAATTCCAAAAACAAATGAACTTCAAAAATAATCTGGCTTCAACAACTGAAACCTCTCGAGCCCTCAAGGTTTAAAATACAACTGAATACATTTAATACCAATTGGCTGTTTTAAGCCTCGATTTTAGGTCACATGGTACTCCACGTGATAGGCTGTGTGATTTACTAATTTGAACATCGCAATAAAACAAAATGCCATTTGTCATGTATGCAAGAATAGCCCTATCTAAGTACCAAATTCTTACACTGAAAATATATAAAATAGAAAGGCTGTTTACAATCCAGTTAATACGTGGGCCGAAATGACCTTGGAAATAACCAATCGTTATCACTTGATGTTTACAAAACCGCGCACCAGGGTGAACTAAAAATAATGCTAATGTAACACCTTTTGCGTTCTATACAAACATAACTTACTTGAAAAAATATCCAATCCATATATATATATATATATATATATATATATATATATATATATACACACACATGCACGCACATACATACATATATAAATACATACATACTGTTACGAGTCTATGCGGAGCTCCGAGTGGCCGAGTGGTCTAAAGCGCTCACCGTTACGGATCACTGCCATCTCACCTCTGTCTGCATGGGTTCGAGTCTCGGGCTCGGCCATTGTGGGTATGTGAGAAGCTTGCCAGTAGTTTCTCGTGAGTCGGTGGCTCTTTCCGGAGTTTTCCCCGGTTCTTCCTCCACCATTTATACTGGCCGCCATGTAGAGCCTCTCTTGTGCTGAAAAATGGCGTTAAACCCAATAACAACAATAACAACAACGAGTCTATGCTCTTAAAATAAGTAACAGAAGAAAAAAAATGAAAGACAGCAAGCTTTTCAAATTTAACAAATAATTTATTTCTCTAGGATAAAAAGTGAAAATGAGAAAAAGGAACTTGCGGTATTGCGAATTAAATCCCAAAATAATCCAAGAATTACAAAGACAAGTCCTAGTCATTTAAAGTCCTGAATAAAATTCAGTAAAGGTCCAGAATAAATCCAAAAACTGAAGGCGATGATGTGTCTGTGGTAGCTTATAATGTGTTGATGTGTCAACAGTCTTTGGTTGAATCGCAGTAATTCCAGATTTGAATTTACAATAAATTCTAGTGAATTTCTCTATCCAAGAATGTTATCAGAGCACTTTGTATTTCCAGAGAAAATAATCCCTTGGATTCAATAATATGAAGAAAATAGATTCCAGCCCAAAATTACTGGTCACAACATATAATACAACTTGACTGTGCTAAGACTTAAAGCACGAATGAAATAATCCTCTCAGCTACAAGATTATATAATTCTCCACTTGACCTCAGGTCACAATTAGCATTTTCTAAAAAAAAAACTATTGCCTAATGGAAAATAACCTTCTAGAATGAGCCTGATGTTTACAAAATAAAATCCATAACCTGGACTGCACTCAGGAAATTCCAAAACCTAGACCCAAATAAACATTTGCGCTTCTTCTATTAATATTGATCCTGATATTAAACCCATGCACATAGAGAATAATTTAGCTTGTATTAGTTGTTTACAGAGAATAAAATAATAAAAAAAAATCAATTGGGGTCGAGCAGAAATAAACTCAATGTTGGAGAAGGTCAAGTCCAACATACAATGTTACATTAGCATATAATGAAAAAAAACCCCCAACAAACAATTAAATTAAATATACATACATACATACATACATACATACATACATACATACATACATACATACATGCATACAGTGTGGGATTCATTGATAAGTGCTTTTCTCTCTCATATATATATATATATATATATATATATACATATATATATATACTTATATATATATATATATATATATATACTACTACTATATATATATATATATATATATATATATATATATATATATATATATATAGTTCCCGAATGACGTAACCAGCAGCCATATTTGTGGTATGCTGGCAGATTTATCGTTGCGTTTATATGTTGTTTGGAAGTTGAAATAAATTAATTGAATTAGACGATACTGTTACAAATATACATGCATAAATATAACACAAATCATGCTTTCTGTTTGTAGCTATATTAGTAATATATATGTTGATTTTGCTCCAGTTTCGGCTTGTTTGCATATAGGAGAAACTGCCAGATTGCCCATCGTCCAGGTAAAATGGACAGAATATCGTCTGCTAGTGACCTTATCGGGCAGCATCTATTGACGGAGGCAATAATTTGATTACCGTCATACGAGCTCACAATTATCACTCAAAATCATCTCACCTTCTGTAAGCCTTTCTAAATGCCACTGAATTAATTTGCAACTCTTCAAATACTCTGTACCTGTAATTTCAGAATGCAATTTTGTTACGTTCGCGTTTTGGGCACATTGAGATATAATTATACCTTAGGCAGTGGAAGTCACTCTTTCATTGATCAAATGTCGATAAAGAGTTCCGTGTCACTTACAACTTACAACACAAGAATAGATCATTCACAACAAAATTCGCATTCGCACCACATGTGATTTGGGCATGAAAGAGCGGTCTATCTGCTGTACTGTAATTTGCTTTCTGGCCGTTTCAAAATACGAGATTTGATTACAGTCCTCGAAAAACACTATTTACAAGGATATCTTTAATCACTTCCTCATGAAAGCGTCAATTTTATTATTCCTCTGCAGGCTACTGTTTAATGCATGCATTCATCAGGGTCTGGCTTTTGAATGCTGGTTCGATCGAATGGCTCTTCGTGAAAGAAAAAGTTCCATTAGGCTTGTGTCAGATGCAAACTAAACTGGATTTCACGCTTTCAATGTAAATATTTTTCTCATGCACAAAGCTTTTATTCTAAATTGTCAAGAATGATGCTAGTCCGCTTCTATTGCCTGTATTTAAACTGACAAAATGAAAGACTTTGCTTAAAGCATGGAAGCAGAGAGAATTAATTAGCTATCGTATACAGACACAGATTTTCAAGGATAGATAGATAGGTAGATGGATGGATGTACGGACGGACGGACGGACGACGGATGGATAGGTAGGTAGATGGATGGATGGATGGATGGACGGACGGACGGACGGACGGTCGGATGAATGGATGGTTGGATGGATGCTGATATAAATTTATTCTGACAACTGAGATACTATCAATATTTATTCAGAAGGTCACAGGTTACAATTTATCTCTAGACTGATATGGCAGATGAGAATTGGTAATTACTAAACGCGATCATCATTAGCAAATAGAATGTCAGGTTCTTGTGAACTGCAGTTACTAAAGGTGTATGTATGTATGTATGTATGTATGTATGTATGTATGTATAGTGATTAACGATACTATACTATTAAGCAGGTGTGGTCGTCTCAGATTTCGCAATTGGTCAATTCAGATGCCTACATCTCATTATGTTATGAGTTAGGGAATCTGGCTACGTGTGGTGGAAAACTAAATACAGTGCTTAAGGAAATGAAGGTCGCGATTGTTGAAAATAAATGGCTTACCGACAGGATGTTGATATGTGTGATCTTTATGCCATCTTGTGATAGTGATATTGATATGTGTGATCTTTATGCCATCTTGTGATAGTTTCTTCCGGTTCTTTTCAATAAAACTCGTCAATTAACTGCACATTACAGAAGAGTAAAAGGCATTCATTTGGTATGAATACCGATAACCAGATTTATCCATGCATTTAAAAATAACATCTGAAGTACCTTTAGCCTAACGTTAAGTTGTAGACACAGACAATCATGTAAGTAATGTACAGCAGCAATGCCTATTTTCAATTTGCAAAATTGTTTTACGTTTGTGATTGGCAACATGTCGACTGACTACAACACCACTTATTTTTCTCATTTAACCTAGGTATTTGAAATAAAGTTTATCACTTTTGTGTGGTTGTGTGATTGTGGTCCACATTCTTAATATGGACGTGGTTACCATGCTGTAATATGGCTCTGGTCCCCGTAGGACAACACGTCAATATAATACGACAACAAAGTATCGTGCGAAACTCTAAAATACATAAAACTTTAGTAGTTTGACTGCTAATGTAAAAATGCCTTTGTACATGCTAAGACTGTAATGAACAAAACACATGAATACAGAAACTGAAAAGGTTTTCTACAACCGTTTGAGGAATCACCTTTACCAAAAGAGTAAAACCTGAAAGTTACGAGAGTACAAACAAATAACCTCTGAATGGGTAATATTGATTCTGATAACTTCAAAACTTAAAAGATATTTATTAAAATGTTAACTCTTTCAAACACATAGATTTTTTTAATTGGTGTTTCATTCATGTACGAGGTGTTATGGTACCTAAAGTAGAACTGCAAAAACTGCTAAACAAATAATCAGTGAAAAACTAAAATATTTCAGGACTATTGTAAACGGTATTTCCCCAAAAAATGCAAAGATATTGCAGCATTACTAAATGTAGCTGTTTAATGAATAAAAGCCTAAATATATTATAATATAAACAATTATTCTGTATTACATACAGCGTGTTAACAATACGGTTACCTAAGGCAAACATGTGTAAATTAGATGCTGTTAGGTTCGTCCAGCAAAATTAAGACATTTCGTGTATTTTAAGAAAATTCATTGACATAGTTATTTGTGTGTGTGTGTGTGTGTGTGTGTGTGTGTGTGTGTGTGTGTGTGTGTGTGTGTGTGTGTGTGTGTGTGTGTGTGTGTGTTTCGTCACGAAAATGGAGCTGTATCTGTTTATGGCAAATAATATAGTGGAGAACACTTGACACTTTTGAACGCTCAGAGACTAAAACTTTTCATGACAACACGAGGCAGGTAAGACTAGAATATTTACAAGAAATGCATATTGTGAAACATTTATTCAGTAGTTACTTATAAAAAGGGAAAATATTATTGGGTACTGATTACCCTCAATCCAGACCCTGGTGCGAAGGCCGTCCATACCAATGAGATTGCCTCTTTTCATGGTTAACTAACACCTGCGAGCTCAGTGATAATATAATAGAACCGATGTAGCCTCCTTGCATGTCGCAAGGCTCTATCAATGGAGGCAGGAGTTGTGTTGACCTAGTAGGTTAGCGTGCCAGAATGGCGGCCGATGGGGTACGGGTTCGAATACTGCTATGGGATCAGTCTGGGTTGGGAACTGTGGTGTGTCCTCGACAAGAAACTCTACTTCAATTATCTCGGCACTAAATAACTTACTTGTGTTGTTGTGATGTTAAGAAACCAATGCAATACCAAATTCAAAAATAACTACAAATTTTCTTGCATTGCAGATCTTTTCTTTCAACGGACGTGTGTGACGTGACATCATCAACAGATATGTAGCGGTCACTGTCTTAATTTAAAAATATCGTACTACGTGAAAATCTTTCAAGCAGCAGGACAAAATTTTACACTTGCAAAATGCAGTTCATTGATATAACAGAGATAGAGGGAGGAAGAGGAGGAGACGATACGTTGGTTAAATAGGTCAACTAAGTATAGTTACAAGGACTGGTTATTGGTTGTTTGGTTTTTGACGGTACTTTTAACACATGACTGGTTATACAATGTCGAGGAAAGTGGAGGCAAGAACTTTTCCCAAGGACACAACCTCAGCTGGTCTAGGTGGATATCGAACAATAGAATCATAAAGAGAATTTTTAAAGGCGGCAGACTTGGTGAAACCAATAAAACAGTAGGCTACCCAAATGTATGAAGAATTATGGATGACAGAACTAATAAAGTTACAAAGGCTTAAATTTGTCATGTACAAGGTCTATTGTACATGCTAATAAAGTTACCAAGCGCCAGACTTTATTGTCTTCGTTGATATATATATATATATATATATATATATATATATATATATATAGCATATATATATAGTATATATATATATATATATATATATATATATATATATATATATATATATATATATATATATATATATATACACACACACATCCATGACGTATTTGCCACATGACAATGTGATGGATTAATTATTGAATTGATTAGCCTTAATTGTTCATCCACTAAGCGTTTTATTTGACGATCAGGTAATCCATGTTTTTTTGTTCGTATCATTTTTAATAAAATATTAAGCTTCTACAGCATTGTATTTGACTCTGAAACTACGTCAACGAATCTAATGTTGGAAAATCTTATATACGACCCAGTAATATTGATTACCAAGTGAATATACGACCCAGTCATATTTATTACTTGCTGATGTTATTTTCTTCTCTGTGAAAAATGATGCTTATTTGTGATTTGAAATATAAAATAAAGTGTGGTTGCAATTAGCTATGGTTGTGGTTGAATTTTTTTTTTGGGGGGGGGGTACTGTGAATACATGGGCAAGACGCAAAGATAGCCTGGCATCTTCCATTATCCAAAATATGCATTGAATGTGCTTTAAACCGAAATTATGAAGTCAATTATATGTTAACACTTTAATGTTAGAGGTAGCACTCGTAACTTCGAGCCTTGGACAATTATGGGGATAATGCTATGCGTATGCAAATATGACAGATAGCTCTAACCACGCCTTCAACACTGATGGACATATTATTTTTTTTTACTAAAAGCAAATGTACTTTGAATTCAGGTTCGCATTTCACACTTTATAATATTCTTGACATTTATCTTTGACGTACCTTCTACTGAAATCAATATGCTCAGCATCTTAGACATAAATATCCATGGAGTGGATCGCTGTCAATCAGAAATTTCGTGTCGCCTGAAAGATTGGTCTCGGGCGGCATTGAGTCAATATGTTGCTAACAATATTCAAATAGATTTATTTCCATGGCATGTTGAAGAAGATGCCATATGCTTACCAAATATTAGGAAAATAAGAAGATCGTCTTCATCTTCTATCCAGTCGTTGATTGTTACTCTCCTGGTTTCACTGTTCTACCACAAACAGACTGGTTCACTTTAGCCCATATAATTTGTGGTGTTAGTCCTTTTACGAAGGGTATATATTTAGTCGGCCCATTCTAATGCTAACACTATCACGCATCAATTATGACATGTGTGGATATATTTAACACTTAAGAAAGGAGACCAAACATATGCAGATTAAAAAAAATTTAAATAGCGAAGCGCAAACCAATATGTATGAGCAATCTTTTGGCGCAGAATGGTTGGGGAAAATGCATCCACAGTTAAGTTGGGAAAGTATGCAACCTATTTATTCCTCGATGATAATGCTATCTGATGAATCTTTTGAATAGAAGAGACGTGTGATAACCTTTATACGTTAAACTTGGATGCGTGTGAAGCATTAACTTTCTGCGCTTACACTTTGATAAAAATGTCAATTCTTTTGACTTCCATCCGATGTGCTTACAAAGGTCAGCAGATAAAAGGCGCACAGACTGGCTCATTTGTAACTTTGAAACCATGTTCGCGAAGCGCAGCCAATGACTGATGACGCAGTACTTGCTGTGCATGATCACAACGCAAGATTATTGGCGGTGAAATATATACTGCAACATTGCTAGTTAAAAAAATCCAAAACGAAGATGTAGTTTCTTAATTAATCACTCCAAAGCAGCGAAAACAAAATATGAAACTACTGTTACCACCTGTACCGACTTTAAGACGTATAAAACACATAAATAAGCAAACTATAAGCAGAATCATGACAACTTAAAGATTCATCCCACAGCAATATGAATAAGCACAGATTTTACGATGGCTGAACTCAACATTTTTTTAAATGATTTTTTAACTGGCACAGAACCATACTTGAAGAAAATCCTAATTCTGAAATTAGACAATACGGGTCTGCAAAGGTTCAATTGCATGTAACGATTAAGCTTAGAAACAGCTCACTCACGGCGTGGAAACAATTAGTATAGAAAATTTGACCATAGGTCAAAACCTATTAACATAATGGACAGCGGTCAAATGAATGTCAATAAACGCTTATATGACATTTTGCATACCAAATTTTGGACCGGAAATAAGCGAAAGCAGACAATGGATATTGGATAGGATACAGTATTCAAAACTGGAAATAGATAGGTAACAATGACAAAGCGGGAAAGGTAACAATGACCAAGTGGCAACTTGAGATAGCATATGGATTTGTCTGAATACGTTAGGAATGAAATAGCTTGCATTGTACAAAATCCTGACCATAAATGTGTTCTCTATACGTCTCATTCTGAGACGGTATAATCTATAGCAAAGCTCATGGAGTATATGAGAGAGAGAGAGAGAGAGAGAGAGAGAGAGAGAGAGAGAGAGAGAGAGAGAGAAAGTTGACATTTAGATCGTATTTGATTCAAGCGGTCCTAGTAAATACAAATATTGAACCAATCTGATTAAAATCAGATCTCCACTGTCCTACTTGAAGATCTGACAACGACCGCTTAGAGTGATCTTTGAATTAGCCAATGGAAATGCAACTGTCAAAAATCTGAAAGTAAATCAAATAGTTTGGTACACATTCATGCTCTTCATCCACTCTGCTCAGTCTCCAAACGCGAAGATATAAGACTTCATCTGATTGGTTGATAAAATTAGCGATGATAATAACATTGGTTACCAGAACATGACCCATAAGCAGTCGCTGTCAGCTCTTCA
The DNA here is from genome assembly GCA_016617855.1 of Megalonaias nervosa. Classification (NCBI taxonomy): domain Eukaryota; kingdom Metazoa; phylum Mollusca; class Bivalvia; order Unionida; family Unionidae; genus Megalonaias; species Megalonaias nervosa. The sequence goes on along the minus strand of JAECUM010051467.1, from coordinate 7,765 downwards.
TGTATAATAGCAGAGATCTGATTTTAATCAAACTGAATACAGAACGTACCATTTACGTTGGAATTAAACATTTCTCAAGGCAAGTAAGAAGCCAATTATTACACACGAAACATAAATATATATGAAAAAAATACTGAATTTAGTTCCATACTACTGAAAAATATTAGAATACAAAAGACTACTGAAATAAGGAGAAGTCAGTAAATATAATGCCTGAGCAGAAGTAAATTGTAAAATTTTAACATTTTAAATTATCCTCAGTTAAAGGTTTTGCATTCTGGTTATAGTAATTTTGATTGCATCATTGCACCGTACTCTTCCAACAGTAACTAGTAAAATGAAATGCAAATACTTATCAAACTTATATATCGTGGACTGAAAAGAAACCAGCTAAAAACACGTATCTTCTGGATTTTGCATGTATGTGCAGGCAATTCATAAATTTTACAAACCAATCGTTGACTATTTGCATTCCGGTGTTTTTTTTAAGTGGTTGGGGACGATGGTCAGGAACAGTGTACGATAAATTAAGACCGAAAAATGCAAATTTACAGATGTTCACTGATGATTAGGAAAATCATTTACCTCAGCTATCATTTATCCGTGAACAAAATACAAACATAGAAGATATCAAAATTTTACATTTAGTATGTTTACCTAATAAAAAAAAATAAAAATAAAAAAAACCACATAATATCTAGTCTCACAGTAGGCAGATGACACTGCTTTCACTCTGGATGGCTCAGAAAAGTCTATAGGCAGCTCTAGATCTTTCAGGGTTCATTATAACTATTTAAAAATAAACTAAATGTATATGAATAGGAGGTACACCTGGAAATACTAAAATTTACTGTCAAGAATATTATTTAGACTGGAACACATCTTATTTCACTTATCTGTCTATTACATTTTCAATAGAGATAGATGATATGGTCAAGCTCAATAATGAAAGCAAAGTCAGAGAAATTAAATCTTTACTTTTTACAGTGGTCAAAAAGATCGCTTGCCCCACTTGGAAAAATTGTAGTTGCGAAACGCTTGTCCCTGTCTGAGATTACTCACCTATTTCTAAGTTTAACAAATTCACCCAAAGTCAAGCTTCAAGAGATAGAAGTACTTTTCCATAAGTTTGTATGGGGGGAGGGGGGCGGAAACGATAGAGTAAAGAGGAAAGTCTTATGTAAAGAGTATTTTGAAAAAGGTTTGTAAAATGTTAGATATAAACATGTTTGTATATTAGATATAAACATTTCTGAACATTTGATATAAACATGTTTGTACAGTCACTGAAACTCACTTGGGCGAGAAGACTGGTGAACCTAAATGGAAAGAGATTTTAACAACTTCCACGCCAAATATAGACATGTTTTTCACTTTCGGTACAGATTTTATGACAAAGTTGAGAAATAACTTGAATGTATTCTGGACCGATGCATTTGCAGCATATATCGATTTACATAAAAATTTACTGTAGAGAATTCAGACTATTTTCTTAAAACTCCAGTATAGCTGAATCCTAGCACTAAAGTGGGAAATTCCAGCGTTATGTACATGCACTGGGTGACAAGGGGAATTTTGTACGTAAACGATTTAGTTAATGAAAACGGTTCATGGATTAATATAGATGATTTTTGTAAAATTTTTGAAATGATGTCAACATCCTAAAGTTGCAAGGCATCCCAGGGCCATTCATTTTCCCCCAACAAACTTCATATAGCCATTAATTTAAATATATGTGGCCCATTTTTACACAAAAGCTGTAATTTTGCTCATTAAGGGAAACAAAGGCTGTAAAAGTATACATCAAAAACTAAAAGTTAATACTTCTAGGCCAACATCAGTATTGGAATGGAATCAAGAATATGAATTTATATATGAGAGTGACTGGAAGGAATGCCTTTTCTTGCCATTTAAAATAGCTATGTATCCTAGACTGAGATGGATTCAAACTAAATAACGGATAGAATTTTACCAACAAATACATTGCAACAAAATTGGAAATAGTCCCTACAAAGGCTACAAGTATGTGCTTTTTATATAATGACTCCTTAGACACTGGATCTTTTTTGAAACTGTTCCAAAACTGAGTCATTACTTACTGGTTTTATTGGGTGGATAAGGATTGAGTCATTACTTACTAGTTTTATTGGGTAGATAAGGACTGAGTCATTACTTACTAGTTTTATTGGGTGGATAAGGACTGAGTCATTACTTACTAGTTTTATTGGGTGGATAAGGACTTAGTCATTACTTACTAGTTTTATTGGGTGGATAAGGACTGAGTCATTACTTACTAGTTTTATTGGGTGGATAAGGACTGAGTCATTACTTACTAGTTTTATTGGGTAGATAAAGAGTAAGTGTAATCATCTGCACAATTTTCAAGTTTCAAAATGAGAATTTATTCTTGGTATAATAAACCGCAACAAAAGAGACGCAATGCATATTCTCCTTTTGTTGCAACTGAAATCATATATCAATCAATGTAGATTTAACAATGAAACACCAAACATTGCCATTTAAAAAACGAAATGAAGGTCTATTGCATATCAGAAAAATATTATGCATACATCAATTGTGCATGGAAAAAGTTTTCTGAAAAATGGCAATTATACAAACACCTATTTGAATAAATCGTACTATATTTTCAAATCACAACAACAAATTTTAATTAAGCTCAGATTTGTCCATATACGAAATTAAGCATGTGTGTAGTGATGGCCTCATTTACTTTGTTGTTGGGTATATTGGAATGGAAAATGTAGTAATTATATAATATGCACATGTACAAAGCAGAGCAATTGTAAAAGTTTTAATGCAAAAAATTGTTAAAGTAATATTTGTCTCCTAATTTATGTATCGGATTTATTGGGACATTGATAATAGAGAAAATAAACATTGAAAACGATAATAGAATGTAAATATTGTCAAATGAGTAAACAAAATAGTTACTGTATAAAACGTGTAATAAGTGAATGTTGAATCTAGTAGTAACATGCATATGTGCATGGGCATATATTAGTACCTACCTACCTACACACACATATATGTAAGTAGGTAGGTAGGTAGATAGGTAGGTAGATAGGTAGGTAGGTAGGTAGGTAGGTAGGTGTGTGTGTAGGTAGGTAGGTAGGTAGGTAGGTAGGTGTGACTACATATTTATGGGCATGTGTGTATAATTGTACAAAAAAGTAAGTAAGTTGGCAAGTTCGTTACAAGATTGCTATTTAATATTTTGATATCCAAGTTTTCACACCATTGTTTATTCACAACTTTTCTGGGTATGACAGTCATCTATTATTCAAAACATATGCAGCAGTATGTTTCTTTTGTATTGCTTTTCCGCGTATCTACAATCTCTCTTTTGTACATCATCTGTCATGAGATCATTTTCATCGACGATAGTTTTCATTGCTTTTGTTTGTCCTCACTACAGAAGACGACCGCAAAACAAATATTTTCCCTGAAGTTTGTGATTGATTGCATAATTGTACTTTTGCACCATTGCTCAAACTTATATTTCATTTTGTCTTACCACATCACCCTAGTTCTATTAGCTTTGTTCTTTCTTTATTCCATCATCGTGATTCCCACAATGATCAGTTAGAAGTAAAGTATTTGCACCATGATATTTCAAGCAGCAAATCTAACCACTTATCTAATGTATCACAAGCATCTGTCACTAATCACAAGCATCTCTCACTAATCACATGCATCTGTCACTACCACCTTGTCATCTTTGAGAAACCACTTTCTGTCAAGTCTTGTTCAACATACAAACTGGAAAGACAACGATTTAATCAAAAGAGTTTCCGATTCAGTCACTGTCAGATTTAGTCCAACGGTGGTCTTTCCACAATTAGTCATCGCACATATTATTATGCCTTATCGTTCATATCACCAACTGTTATAATCAGCCATCTAATTCATTCGGAACATCGTCGTCTTTTTTCCAAGGAGGGGCGGACCGATGACGTTTAGAGTACCATCCAATTTGATTTTTAAGACGGCAGAACAACAACACTACTGTAAGAATACGCTGACCTTAAAAGGAGGCAAAAAAAGGGGTGACATAAATTTGTACAAAGAATGAGAAGGAATCAACTTTTCTATAACAACAAAAGGATGAGAAATGTCAACGTTAAATGAAAACGATGACTATCGGTGGTTACAGGAGTGAGATACGGGAAGTAATGGTTTCGAAAATCATGTGTATCACATCCTGGATGATCTAAAACAGATGAGAGTTATATATGAATTGTATTTGGCAAAGTCCAAGAGAAAAAAATGCCAGCATCGTATTGAAAAGAAAAAAGATTAAAACGGCGAACAGGGAAAGGTAAAGGATCATTACAGTTCAAGTTACTGATAGAAAATCTGTTAATGTTCTTTGTTTGACCATTTTCAAAAGTTTCTTTTCAGGGTCAGTTAAATACAATAGCATATTGATGCTAATCAGTCAGTACCAAAACAAACAAGAAAATAGTTGTATGAAAAAATAAACCCTACCGCCTTTCCTATTTATAATTGTTTAGAGAGAGAGAGAGAGTTGTTGTTGTTGTGGGGCTTAACGCCATTTTTCAGCACACGATAGGCTATACATGGCGGCCAGTATTAATGGTGGAGGAAGAAACCGGGAAATCCCCGGAAAGAACCACCGACCCACGAGAAGCTACTGGCAAGCTTTCTCACATATCCACATTCGCCGAATCCTAGACTCGAACCCACGCAGTCAGAGGTGAGATGGCAGTGATCCGTAACGGAGAGCGCTTTAGACCACTCGGCCACTCGGAGAGAGAGAGAGAGAGAGAGAGAGAGAGAGAGAGAGACAGACAGAGACAGAGAGTTTACTCTGTAGTGTACATAGTTCATATAAGAAACAAACAAAGATGCAGCAAATTCATTGCATAATGAAACGTTTGTTGCTTTTATAAGTTTTATTAAGGAATGTCAGAAAGAAACCTCACCATGGAATGAATATTCCACCTGTCATTAATGAAATATTAAGATATAGTAAAACAAATTAGTAATATATATGGTAACTATGGGTCAGTTTGACATACTCATGTATGTGGTAAATGTGGGTCATTCTGAGATGCATTAAAGTAGTAATATGTATGGGAAATATGGATCAGTTTGAGATGTATTAAAACAATGTTCTCTTGTGTATGGTGAGATATAGTAAAACAAAGTTCTCATGCGTATGGCAAATATGGGTTAATCTGAGAGGTATTAAAACAAAGTACTAACGTGTATGCTAAATATTCGTCACTTTGAGATATAAAAAACAAAGTTCTCATGTGCATGGTAAACACGCGCCAGTTTCAAAATATAAAAACAGTGTCTCTGGGTTTGTCACTCATTATGACAAGTTTAAACACAGAGGAACGTCATATTAACAAAACAACCAACCAAACAAACAAAAAACAAACAACAATATTTAAGCGCACACAAACATTAAATATTAATATTAAAAGAACACAACAAACCCAAACTATATTTCTAGCAATAGAAAGTTTCTGCCTACATTGATCATAATACACTCAAAATGATTTAGGATCCTTTGATAGATTCATAATTTTTATCCGTTGTGTTATATGTGAATTGCATTATCTGCATTTTCAGTACGTATATGCCTTCTTCATCACTATGGTTTTTTTGTTGTTGTTGTTGTTGTTGTTGTTGTTGCTTTTATACATATGGCCAGTGCCAGATTAAGGCCTTCCTGAGCCTTAAGCACTAAAAATATTATGACCCCCCCCCTACAAAATGTGCAACTCAAAACAACAATATTAAAAGCTAAAAAGATGGAAATATACCAGTTTTGCCATCATTCAAAATGAAAATCCTCGTTCAATTTTATCATCAACAATTAATATATTTGTTTCTGGTACCCCTGTTGGCTGGTGCCCTATGCACGTGCTTAGTGTGCTTCATGGGTAGTCCGGCCCTGCACGTGACTGATGTAGCTCGCGTAGTACCAGTCGTTTTCTTTTCGTTCAGAACCGTTTGTGCTTGTCAGATAATCTCCAACAAATTCCACAGGCGATATTCAAATTTATTTCAATCAATATGGAACATTTCGCTCTATCAATGGACATGAAAACTGTTTTCTACTTGGGGATGACAGATTGAAACATTGTACGACATCAAAATGGCTCTATGGGACTTGTGTTGTCCTGCCAAATGATATGCACTTCTAGATCGATCTTTAATTAGAACTATACAGATTCTCTTTTAAGCCCGTGGTCTCTTTCACGTCCGTGTTGTTTGCACAATTGTATCTTTTACCAGTATTCGAAAAAGAAATTAAAAAAACTTTTCGTCAATATACAGGGTAAAATCAACAGTTTATGGCACCAACTCATTAAATCAGTCTTACGGACAACCTGATTGTTTGACATTACATGCACTGTTGCATAACGAAGAGGGAGTTGACATTTTTGTCCTTGAGTAGTGGATCATTCTGTTTTCATTCTGCACTGGAAAAAAAAAACTTTTTAGCGTACTAAATATAGACACATTATAATTAAATTTGAAATTAACTCAAAAGTTTCGAATATCACCAAACAAAGCACTTTTCATGTCAATATATTATTGTATAATATTTTGAATCAGATATATTTTCGTGACATTTGCACCTAATAAGTATTTACCTATGCCGTTACAATTTGACAACTATGGAAAACAGGCTTCATAACATCAATTACACAGAGACAGGCAATAAATTGACGCATAATTTCAATTAAAATGCAGGTCGAAACCGGACTAATTTTAATTAATGATGAAGCAATTGTGATACTCACTCTTAGAGGCTGATCAGTAGTAAGTCATGTTCAGAACGAAACTCCACAGTAACTATATAACATTGCTGGATTTACATGTTTGTTCACATCTTGGTTTTTCATAGATAATACTTGATGATTCTATCTGCCTACGACAGGCAACTGAAAGCATTGTACCTAACGATTTGTGGTTTGTGATCCTAACTTTGGTCAAAATTCTCGATATGAAAGAAGATAGTTCCGACTAAGATTACCAAAACCAAATAAACAGTTAATGTCATCAAGAAACTGATCAGGTAATTATTAAAATATGAAATAAGTATTTATTTTTTTAAATAAAAAACAATTTGTTAAATTTGCGAAAAGCACTGACAATAGTTGTGCCAAACAGACGATAACTCTACTGGCTTAAAAAAATAATTACTATCGCGGTAAAGTTCAAACCCACCCCCACCCCCCAAAAAAATAAAACGACACGTTTCTCTTGCCGAGACTATCATACAAGACGCGGGCTGCCAATCGTCAAGATAAAGGACCCTCATGTATCTATGAAAAATATGATGCTCCGGTTTCAAAAAGTGCTTATTTGCTGCGGAAACCCATATATATCTCGACAACGTATATTTCTTTTTCTGAATATTGAAACTAAGTTCTGAGTTAACCAATTGCTTTAACTGAAGATTCATCGGTAACTTTCTTACCCTCCCTTTGTCTCTCAGATCAAAAATGACATTTGGACCCATAAGATGAACATAGTATGGGTCGGAAACTAAGATATTTACAACAGAAAAGACGATTTAAATATTTAGTGAAGTAAAATTTCTGCTTAGCTATACTTAGAGTAAATTTAAAATGTTATCGATGCTGACCCAGTATAGAATGCAAAAAGATGTTACTTTTTGTACATTGTAAGATACGAAAGAAAATGGTGGGAGCGAATCTGCACACATTTTCTCTTGTAAATATATATATATATATAT
>JAECUM010051466.1:0-10832 GCA_016617855.1 Megalonaias nervosa | reverse complement strand
TGCAGACAGCATACAACATGATTAGATGTTTTGACATGTTTTGTAAGAGTTATAGGCCTTGTTAGATATCTATTTTCTCAGTGACTACTAATCCCAGGTTCCCATTATTTTATATACATTGACAGACTTTGTACATATTCCCATTATTTTATATACATTGACAGAATTTGTAAATGTTCCCATTATTTTATGTACATTGACTGAATTTGTAAATGTTCTCATTTATTTATATACATTGACTGAATTTGTACATGTTCTCAATATCTCATACACTTTGACAGAATTTGTACATGTTCCCATTATTTTATATATATTGACAGAACTTGTACATGTTCTCATTATCATATATATATATATATATATATATATATATATATATATATATATATATATATATATACAGAATCTTTACATGTTCACATTATTATATATATGTTGACAGAATTGTACATGTTAACCTGTAACGCTCCGGTGGTCTAGTGTTTGGAGCGTCCACCTCAGATGTGGGAGGTCATAGGTTCGAAACCCGGCCAAGTCATACCAAAGACTTATAAAAATGGCACTAACAGCTGCCTCACTAGGCACTCAGCATTAAAAGGTTAGTGTTAGGACTGGTCGGCCTGGTGTCAGGACAATGTGTCTGAATGGGGACATCATGCTACATGACTGCGGCATGTTGCCCCAGTGCTAGACATCACTATAAATTGCCACATGGCAGACATCATAGTGATATGACTGAAAAATTGTTAAGCTACATTAAAAGTCCAAATCACTAACACACATTTACCTTTTATTTCATATCTTCATTATACCTTCATTTGGAATTAGGTTTATGTTCCAAAAGTTTTTGGTGCAGTTCTTCATTTTTACATTTGTAGTACTTTTATTTTAATTAGTACCATCTAAACATTATTGTGCTTATGTGCTTGCTAAACATATATACATATGTATATACATACATACATACATACATACATACATACATACATACCTATATACATACACATATACATACATATATACATTCATACATACATACATACATACATACATACATAAGTGTAGCCAAAATAGCCATTGTTTACTAAATTTTTCAGACTCCTACATTTTATACAGTGATCATTTTGGCTACTGCCTCCTGCTTCTTTGTCAATTGTAATGACAAATAATGTAATTAGCAACACAATTTAGAGTAATGACATAATTATGGTTACTACTGGACATATTTAGAGTAATGACATATCTCAATGGGAACCTCATTTATCCCAGTATCTCCGATCAGATCACTTGGAATTTTACCTTTCTCCCTGTTTATTCATTCATTAAAGGTGTGGTTGCATCAAATTCCACAAATTTCTTGCTTGGAAATGTTTTCCACGTATATTCAGTTAGCAAAGTTTAGATAGCAAGTTTACTACTTACAAAATGATTTTTAATAGTCATGTAAACATCTTTTTTCTTTTTTTAAAAATTAGAACATGTGTCCAAGTGTTATACTATTGATGTATGTAGATCTGTCTTCAGCATACACTAGAGGAGCTCACAGGCTTAGTTTTGTCAATGTTGGCAATTTACCAGTTGGCACAAATGCTATTTTACAAAGGGAAAGGGAAGGCAGTTCATAGATTGTATTATAAACGATAGTGTTGTTTTTCTCAAGCACGAGTAGGAAGGTCTTTTATCAGTATTTATGTACCGTATTTATTCTAATTTAGGTATCCTTTTCAGCCTGTTTCAAATTTGGGAGCTCCTGTATTCAGTAAATTTACTAGCTCTGAGTTTTTGTCATTTCAGCATTTGGAGACAGATTAGTACCATTTTATTTGGCATGTGAAAATGATAACTGCATGACTATATGTACATACATTATTTTTTAGCATGAAAAATGAGATACTGGGCATGATTTTGTTGTGGGTTTTTTTGAACCATCATCTTACTTATGTTCAGTCTATACTCAAAGCAATGCCATCCAAGTTTCCTGTCACCACACTATCAGGACAGTACCAGTTTAACTGGTTGTTTATTGACCCAGGCAAAGGATTATCTTGCTTTATTTGAGGAATCATAAATTCCATTTTTTTTCATTTCTTTATTAAAGTGTCAAAGGTGGTTGCTCTCAGTCACTGCAGAGCATTAACTTTCTGTGTAGAAAACACAATGACAAAAAGTGACGTTGCTGGATTTCTGGTAATTTTAAAGGATGGTTAGGACAACAGAACTGATTGTGTCATGAGATACCCAGTCAAACAAGTCATATTTCAGTGCTTTTAAATACAAATAATAAAAATGAAATTTGTAGTTTTGTGCTTTGTACATTGAAATAATGATAATTTATTCACATTGCTTCAGTTTAGTTTGTCTGCAAGATTCTTCTTGTAGGATCTGCATTGATGAGAAACTGTAGTGTATTGCAGACATGAAACAACATGTTTTCCAAATATACCATATATACTCACTTATAAGTAGATTCTAGCAACAAACAACTTAGACCCTGATCTGTTGTCACATAATGCACTGACAGATCTGAGTCTATATTGTTCTACTAATTACTCCTGACAAACTGCATAGTCCCAGATCTGCTGATACATCATGTGGTGGCAGATCTGGGACTCTGTAGTTTGAAATTGGCTTTGACTTATACATGAGTATATATGGTAATGTTACTCAATGGAATGTTCTGTTGTTAAACACTTTTCCAAAAGGTATATGTTATAGTTTTAAAAAGTTCTTTGTTAGCACTTTGTATAAATAAACCTGATGCCTTGTGTAATGCATGATACACACAATTCTCATGAACTTCCACTTTTTCTTAGTGATACCACATTACATTGTAAAAATCATCCATATTTAAAAACAGAATTAAACAGGAAAAATGCCTACTAAGCAACACCCTTAAGCAGAGATTTGGAAAAAATTATGTGGTACATATTTAATTTTCTTAGATAGATCTAGCTAGAAAATATTCAAATCTGGGACTGCCTATATTAAAGGAAATTTTAATCAAATGAAAGGCATAATCTTTGAAACTACCTAAATTAGAATAAATACAGTAAACAGGTTTTGCAAGAGTTATGGAAATTTGTGTGTGATTCTTCTGAGATATTTTGATGACTTTAAATGTATTATCTATGGAGTTTGGAGTATTTGGTATGGGTTCTTTTTGTTCTTGTTACATTGTTACTTGGTAAAAATAGTAAGGGATATGAGGAAATTTGTAACCAACTTGGATTGGTAAATTTTCTCACTGACTTTTTTTGTATGGTTATAATCTGGTTGCTTTGTTTTGCACTTGTCATAAGGTTGGGCATTTTATGCTTTGTTGTCCATCATCTGCAATTAGCAAACTTTATGGATGGCTTGCACTTGGTGTAAGGAAGAAGGCTAATGATTTTTGGTCAGATGGTCAAAGGTCAAGGTTATGGTGACTGAAAGAAGGAAAATATTTTGTTTTGACAAGATGAAATTAGCTCTACATTACACACCTAGACCATATTTTGGATCAGAAAGAAACCTTTAAATTATGGGTCAGAGGTCAAGGTCACTGTGACTGAATTAATAAATGTTTTTTGCATGATAACTTCAGCTCTAAATAACATACCTTAACTAAAGTTTGTGTCAGGTTTGTACATAAAGTATGGAAGTGGCCTATTGATTTGTGTGTCCAAAAGTCAAAGGTGAAAGAAATTGTGGTTCAAAGAAAAGGTGGTTTTGCATAATAACTTTTCTTCTAGAGTGAGTTCCATGACAAAACTTTGTCAGTGGCTTACAATTAAATTAAAAAAATGATAGGTTCTGAGGTCTTAATGTTAGAGGTCATTGTCATTTTCATAGTATGTCTAATAAGAAAAATTGTTTTCTATACTTTAGTCTAAGACCACATATCTTGACCAAAGAATGAGGTCATTGTGACCCTGTTGGTCAGTAATATCCTGAATCAACCAATTCTCTACTAGTACCTGCACAGAAGACTGCACAGTGCAGGCATATTATGTGCCATCCATGGTACTCTTGCAGGCATATAATGTGCCATTCATGGTACTCTTGCAGGCATGTAATGTGCCATTCAAGGTACTCTTGCAGACATATGCCATTCATAGTAGTCTTGTAGGCATTAAATGTGACATTCATGGTAGTCTTGCAGGCATATAACCTGCGATCCATGGTACTCTTGCAAGCATTAAATGTAACATTCATGGTACTCTTGCAGGCATATAATGTGCCATTCATGATACTCTTGCAGGCATATGCTATTCACTGTACTCTTGCAAGCATATAATATGCCATCCATGGTACTCTTGCAGGTGTATAATGTGCCAATCATGGTAGTCCTGCAGGCATATAATATGCCATTCATGGTACTCTTGCAGGCATATAATGCGCTATCTATGATACTCTTGCAGGCATATAATGTGCCATTCATTGTAGTCTTGTAGGCATATAATATGCCATCCATGGTACTCTTGCAGGCATATAATGTGCCATTCATGGTACTCTTGCAGGCATATGCCATCATGGTACTTGTGCAGGTGTATAACGTGCCATTCATGGTACTCTTGCAGGCTTATGCCATCCATGGTACTCTTGTAGGCATATAATATGCCATCCATCATACTTTTGCAGGTATATAATGTGCCATCCATGGTACTCTCAGAGGCATATAATATGTCATCCATGGTACTTTTGCAGGTATATAATATGCCATCCATGGTACTCTTGGAGGCATATAATATGCCATCCATGGTACTCTTGTAGGCATATAATATGCCATCTATGGTACTCTTGCAAGCATATAATGTGTCATCCATGGTACTTTTGCAGGCATATAATGTGTCATCCATGGTACTCTAGCAGGCATATAATGTGCCATCCATGGTAGCTCTGCATGCATGTAATTAGCCATTGATGGTACTGTTGCAGATGTATAATGTGCCGTTCATAGTACTCTTGTATAATATTTGGATACGTTGTCAAGGAATTGTTGGATCACAAAGACTGAAATGAGATGCTCAAAATTTCAAGCTTTAAAACAATACTCAATTAAACTCATACCCAGGTAATTAACAGAGAAGAGGTAATCCTGAAATATTTATAATTCAAGCATTATTAATACTTAAACAAAGGTCTTTAAATGTTAAATGTGAGTAATGAGTTTGTTCTCCTCAGGGCACCTCGTGACCTTTGATAATGGTCCTATAGTCACAGTAGTGTCAGATCGTAAGAATCAAACACAGACTGAAAAATTCTTAAAGTTGAAAGTTATAATTAGAATCTGGCAGGTATGTGCTTATACAGGTAGATAATGTCCAAAATTTAGCTATTTTGTCCTCACTCAGAGTGCAGTTAAGGAAGATAAAATTATATGCCCCTACTAATCACATCTCATCTGATGTACATGCAAGAAGAATCAGCTTCTTTTGTTATGTTATAAACCTTTCACTTTTGAGGTGCATTCTCTTTTCTGACTCTCATGCAAAATAAAAGACATGTAAGATAATGTATTCTAAACTGATTCCATAATTTTAAATTTTTATGAATGTATTTCTTAACGTGATAGGAACAAATATAATACTATCAGTGCTGCTGCTACTACTACTACTACTGCTACTACTACTACTACTACTACTACTACTAATGGCTTTTGTTTAGAGAGTGTGAAAGACATATTTGATGTAATACTGCACATGCTATAATTTGCACACACACCTCTTTTTGGTAAAACTCACATAAAAATATATTTATCTTTGCACACATGGTTCAGTTCCAGCATGCCTAATTTGGGCTGTGGTGCTAAAACTCAGCTCAAACATATGATTCTCATGGAACTTTTGTACTATGCCTGCCAGGTGTCTCAGTGTCACTTACCATATATCCTCACTTATAGGTGGCACTCTAAAGTTCCGTATTTTGCATAGGGTTAGAATTTTTTAAAAAAGAATTTCCCCGGGTTTCCTCACTGGTTATACTGGGTATTTAAAAAAGACCTTGTATATCTTAGGTATTGTTCAAAGAACCTTTAATTCCCTTTATTTTGGTGTATGATTCATGGGTGTAATATGGGTTATAGAGTATACAGCATGGCTTTACTCCAGATGTGCACCTTTCAAAAAAGTGCTAGCTCCACTTGGTCATTTTTACTTCCTGAACTTCAGAGGTAAATTGTCAAAAAAAGAGCTGATAACTTTTTTTTACAACTCATATATTTGGTAATTTATTCATTGCACTTTCAGAAGCTGGTATTGTCTAGTCTGACAAAATTCATTTTCCCTATTTTAATAGCTGCTAAGGATAGTGTACTTTAGACAAATTCAGGCTGATTTCTGGAGCACAAGGGAGCAGTCATTTTAGTTAGTGGTGTGTTATGATCATTTACAGTTTCCAAAAGTACAATATCCAAAGAAATGTCAGCCACATTACATCAAAGTAGCATAGAGGTATGCCAGCATTCTCTCCACTCTGCATGTTTTAAATGCAAACAGCTTCATCTTACATACATCATTCTCTCAAAAGTACATAATAACTGGCGACCACCCCCATAAGTTTAGTCCAAGTCCAACTGTAAATTACATAGATCCTGATCTACCATCACATATTGTAAAGGCAGATCAGGGTCTGTATTGCTTGTTCTACTAATTACTTCTAATGAACTGCATGAAACTAGGTCTGCTGGCACATTATGCAATGGCAGATCTGGGTCTGTGCAGTTTGCGGATGGACTTGTAAATGAGTATTAACAGTAACTTAAAACTTGGGAGTCAAATGAGTCTAAGAAAAAAACAGATCGTATATGTGTTATATTCAGCACAACTATAATACATATGATGGTGTTATTACTTATGGCATCATTGGTATTATTTATTTTTTATGGGCTTTAACCTCCTGAAATTTAGGCACAGCTTAAGAATATGCTAATTAATGGCTTTTGGTTGTATGGAACTCCTCTTGGCCTGATCTTTGTGCATGCCAACACAGGAGTCCTCTTGGCCTGATCTTTGTGCATGCCAACACAGGAGTCCTCTTGGCCTGACCTTTGTGCATGCCAACACAGGAGTCTGACATTTTATCAATAAAATACGGAAAAAATTTGTGACAACTTAAAATAACCATATCTGCGCTATAGCGTATATTTATTGTACAGATAAGGATATTCCTTATCATCACAATTTTTTGTTTCATATTTTGTTGATAACACACCAGACTCCCATGATGCCAAAAGGCACAGAACTACAGTGTACAACTGGAGATAGTGTGGAATGGTATAGAAAATGATCCTCGTGTTTTCTTCATAAAGTGCAGCTTAGATTAGAATCATCCATCCAAGATCTCCTATTCTATGGTTAATTCATACATAACATGAATAATAAAGTTACAGGATCAATAGGAAATGCTGTCTGGCAAGTTTTACTCTGGGTAATAAGAATTTATTGAGTTATTGTAATTCACAGATTGTTTTTATTACTGGAAAGATAAAATCTGCCATATTCAATTATGTGAATGATATTCAAGACAATAGCAACTTCCTACAGTGGAAGGATTTAGCTGTGACCTCTTATTAAGCTCTTTTAGATCTAGGTCAACAGATTAACTATTTGACCTGTTCAGTATTCTTAATATTTGCCACAGGTGTCTGGCAGATCAAAATTTTGACCTTCACATTCTTTAAGCAACAGATATTGATTTTTGGATATCTCAGATATCATTATATGAAATTGGCTTTAATTTCTTTACCATTAAACTACCACATAAATCATACTGTAACTAATCCTCGTGTACTTTTAGCATAGCTATGGTATCAAGGTACTGTGGGAAGAATTACAGCACATATAAATATTTCCAATGAACATGAAGGCAACTGTAGACTAATTTTAAGCATATGCTTTTAGATTTTCTAATAATATAAGTGCTTTTCACTTGGTTTCTAATCCTTTTATTTTCACTATACAAAATAAAATATTAAATGTTTAATACAATACAATTTATCAGTCACTAGGTCAAAGTTTAAAAATTATTTCTTTGTCAGACAATCAATAGAGGTGCCGCCAGCTAAGCATAATTCAAAGGTGATTAGGTATAATTTATTCATTTTTGGTCGACAATCAGTATTGAAGTGTTGCCAGCTAAGATTGTTTGATCATTATGTTGTGACACTATAGACACAAAGCACATGACAAAAAAGATGTAAACGCATCTCTCCTGCACTTATCAAAGACCTAATAATTGAATGATTGCCCCATGGTCTGTACTTGGTAGACATTAGCCTCTCACAGTATGTGGTTTTTAGCTGTATTGTGTCCTTGTGAGCCAGTATATCGTTCCTTTAGAACAAATATTTAATGCCCATGTCCAAACTAAGAGAAGGAGATATTAGTAACAATCACGTTTTTTAACACCCTCCAAAACTTATTTGCAGACCAAATAAAATTAAACTTCATCATTGGACTCTACTGGAAACACCTGTCAGTTAGGTGTTACTGACCAGAAATAACTGTCAATAATAGGTGTTACATATTTTTGAGGTAGTAAATCTTCTTGTCAATTAATGTGTTCATTTTGGGGGGAGGGAGTAGAGCAGAATGTAATACTGTTTCTGGGTGAAATTATGTAGTATACTTTTGTGAAAGAAAAAATTATTTCTAAATATAATTAGGAAACTAGTTTGTCATGGAAGGATAATAGTGACACTAAAGCAACAGCAAACCGGAAATTACTCATTTTCCAGTATATTTCATAATTTGGTATGTCTATTTTAGTCACAACTTGTTATACCTATCTCCCATGTTTTTCTTTTAAATTTAATAAATATATAGCTTCCATGTTAATTTTCAGGAAAAAATAATTCTGGCAAGGACTTTTAAAATTTCAGGATATTTGTCTATAACTTGTTTGACTTCAGTGAAGAGACTGATGATGCATTTGGCAGAAAACACATTCATTCTTCACATTCCTATAGCATTTGAATGCAGCTCTCTATCCACAATAAGTAGGAACATTAAAACTCCAATAAACCAAAATTTGTCATGATAAGTAGACCCTACCATTGTATTGAATAGTGACAATAAACTTGTTTGAAATTTACAACACACAAGCACAAAATATCAGTTTAATCTCAGATATGGTTAAAGTAATAGACTGTATTCTTTAACACTGTTTTTAATATAAAGACACTCTTTAATACACTGACACTATGCTGCCAGCTTGCTGGCTTTAAATGGAAAATATGCTGGTTTTAATGGTAAAACTGATGATAGAATGTAATTTGGTAAGCATGACAGAGAAAAATAATTAGTTTTTAACTTTCAGATTATTTTAGGAAATATTTTTGGTGATATATATATATATATATATATATGTGTGTGTGTGTGTGTGTGTGTGTGTGTGTGTGTGTGTGTGTGTGCATACATATATACATGGGTACTTAAGTCATTAATAAATTGAAGAAAATAAAATTGTAAAGTATAATACATACACCTGGGACAGGTATGATATATGTACTATATCTATTGCATTTACTGCAGTCTCCAGCATTTTGTTACCTATTTCTGACTTTTAACCTCTAGTATTCCTCTTAAGGAACTCATATTTACAGCCCTTAGGGAACTCATACTTACAGCTCTTAAAGAATTCATATTTACAGCTCTTAAGGAACTCATACTTTCAGCTCTTAAGGAACTCATACTTACAGCTGTTAAGGAATTTGTACTTACAGGTCTTAAGGAACTCATATTTACAGATGTTAAGGAACTCATATTTACAGCTCCTAAGGAACTCATACTTACAGCTGTTAAGGAATTTGTACTTACAGCTCTTAAGGAACTCATATTTACAGATGTTAAGGAACTCATATTTACAGCTCCTAAGGAACTCATACTTACAGCTCTTAAGGAACTCATACTTACAGCTTCTAAGGAACTCATACTTACACCTCTTAAGGAACTCATACTTACACCTCTTAAGGAACTCATACTTACAGCTTCTACGGAACTCATACTTACAGCTCTTAAGGAACTCATACTTACAGCTCTTAAGGAATTTGTATTTACAGTTCTTAAGGAACTCATACTTACAGCTCTTAAGGAATTTGTATTTACAGTTCTTAAGGAACTCATACTTACAGCTGTTAAGGAACTTATATAGTGATGTATATTTAATTTAATTATTTGTTTGTTAGTTTATAAATCAAGCTATTATAAGGTAACTTTGTTTACTGGATTTGACATTTTCCAGAAATTCAGTTCAGTTCTGTTTGACCTGACTGTTATACTAGTAGAAACACTATCTAGTTTCTGACCTTGATTCAGAAACAGTGGCAGTTCTAGTAAACAACTTTTTTCTTTTTTTTTCAATTCCTTCCCAGAGTAAGAACCATTGTTTTCAGTTGAGGCCATACTGGGAGTACGTGATGTTAGGCATGTAAAAAGCTTCTATTTTGTTCTGGAAGGGTGACCATGTGACCCTCATACGGAAATCTGTTTTGCGTCTTAAATTAGTGTATAAGGAACTCATATTTACAGCTCCTAAGGAATATACGGGTCTTAAACTCATACTTACAGCTCTTAAGGAATTCATATTTACAGTTCTGAAGGAACTCATACTTACAGCTCTTAAGGAACTCGTATTTACAGTTCTGAAGGAACTCATACTTACAGCTCTTAAGGAATTCATATTTACAGTTCTGAAGGAACTCATACTTACAGCTCTTAAGGAACTCGTATTTACAGTTCTGAAGGAACTCATACTTACAGCTCTTAAGGAATTCATATTTACAGTTCTGAAGGAACTCATACTTACAGCTCTTAAGGAACTCGTATTTACAGTTCTGAAGGAACTCATACTTA
>JAECUM010051465.1:0-11458 GCA_016617855.1 Megalonaias nervosa | reverse complement strand
TGTCACAGATCATGAACAGGGGAAATTTCATCACAGTCAAGCACTATGGAATGTTGTTGCATGTCACAGATCATCAACAGGGGAAATTTCATCACAGTCAAGCACTATGGAATGTTGTTGCATGTCACAGATCATGAACAGGGGAAATTTCATCACAGTCAAGCACTATGGAATGTTGTTGCATGTCACAGATCATGAACAGGGGAAATTTCATCACAGTCAAGCACTATGGAATGTTGTTGCATGTCACAGATCATCAACAGGGGAAATTTCATCACAGTCAAGCACTATGGAATGTTGTTGCATGTCACAGATCATCAAGTGGGGAAAGTTCATCACAGTCAAAGCACTATGGAATGTTGTTGCATGTCACAGATCATCAACAGGGGAAACTTTCATCACATTCAAAACACTATGAAATGTTGTTACATGTCACAGATCACCAAGTGGGGAAATTTCATCAAAGTCAAAGCACTATGGAAAGTTGTTACATGTTACAGGTCATCAAGAGGGGAAATTTCATCAAAGTCAAAGCACTATGGAAAGTTGCTACATGTTACAGATCCTCAAGAACGGAAATTTCATCACAGTCAAACACTATGAAAAGTTGTTGCATGTCACGGATCGTCAAGAGGGGAAATTTCATCACAGTCAAAGCACTATGGAAAGTTGTTACATGTTACAGGTCATCAAGAGGGGAAATTTCATCACAGTCAAAGCACTATAAAAAATTGTTGCATGTCACAAATCATGAAGAAAGGAAATTTCACCAAAGAGAAAAACACTTTACTTCCTCTATTTGAATACTGCAACTATGACTCTGAGCTGCAAATTGCTTCATACATGTGACAAATATGCTTTCTGAATTTGCTATTTTTCCTTTTTTCAGCACATTTCACATCTTTAGATCATAATGCATGATTTATGCTCCAATGTCTTTCTTTTTTAAAATATTTGCAGTTCCACTAACATCATTTAGTTCAGTCAAATCAACATATATAGTTATGTTAATGAGTTCTTTGAATTACGATATATTAGTAGCAAGTGTCTGGTATTGAGCCCCAACATCAGCTCTCTGAATATTAGCAATATTAACTCTTACATTACAAGAAAGTGTCTGGTATTGAGCCCCAACATCAGCTCTCTGAATATTAGCAATATTAACTCTTATATTACAAGCAAGTGTCTAGTATTGAGCCCCAAACATTAGCTCATTCAGTTCTACTAGACATTGTAATGACTAAGCTCTGTGTACTTGGTAAAGACTCAGAGAATCTATGTTGTGGCTTACTCCGAGACAAGGAAATCCCAGTCAAGCGCTTCCATTACCTGCCTCCCCACGAGGCTATGGCTGATGTGGAGAGAAATAATGTAATCCTGCAACTGGGGGTTTTCTTGTCTTAGTACAAACACCGACATGGATTATTTTTCTCACCCAATTTTTTCCAATTAAATTATATTAATGCTGCAATTTTGTAATTTAGTTAACAGATTCAAAACACTATATTATTCATCAGGTACTGTTATTGCTTCTCACCCTATTTAAAGGTCTTCACATTTTGTAGTCTATTATGAAAATTTGAATAATTATCTAAGTAGAATCTAGCTATGTATGATGTTCTTAGAAAAGGGAAGAAAACAAAATTTTATAAAAAGTTAAATTGCTAGGTGTTCGAAGTATTGTGCAATAAGCATCCTGAGCCATTGTTCTTCAAAATACAGTACTGCACATTTATATATGTTAATGGGGGCAATGGGGCAACCTGTCAACCGTAAGTAAACAAGTTCCACACATAAGAATATAGAAACACGAAACCATTTGATATTTTATTGTATTAACACGTTTAATCGATGGGTGTCATATGAAAATAACAATAAGTAATTCATATCTTTTATATGAAAAACTTTTAACTTTCATCAGTTCTAATTTGAAAAAATTTCTATGATAGGTACATTACAATACTTGGTACAGACTAACATACAGTTCTAACTAAGTGTATAGTGACAAAGATTTCTAATTCATGATATTCTTGGAAATTAGTATTTTCTTTCATGGGAATATGGCGAGTGTTGCTATTACAAGTGAAATGATATGCAACATGGAAATCTTCTTGTGGAATAGCATGTAGACTAATAAATGAACCACTCTGATTGGTAAGTGCAGGAATTTTCATTTGTTTACAATGTTTGATTCGACTGATGCTGTTTGGGGGTGTCTGACAAAGTTCGAAGAATGCAGGTCTGATATAACACACTTCTAGTTGTTGCAGTCTTTGCAGTAACTCTGAGAGAGTTTGCATTTTTCATTTTTGTAGTCAGTGATGTGTATAGTCTGTGCACCTGGAGCAATGTTTTCTGTCATAGTTTTCTCCAAAAAGCATCACAAAGTTTATCTTATCTGCAGCTCAGTAAATTTTCAGGGCAGCGTAATTAAATGTTGCTAACAGATCTAATTTCTTTCATGTGAAGTATTTAAAACTAATTAGGTAGTTCTGGCCTAAAAATTGACTGAGTTAGGCCTGCAGATGGGATAAAATTCATCATTCTGTGTGGAATGAACTATAGTATCTAGCATAATACCAAATAGCTCGACTTAATGTGCATGTGCATGTCTGTCTCTCTCAAAAATGTTTTACATGGTGTGTTCTGAAAGTTAGAGGGACCTTAAGTTGCTATGTGGGTTTTTTGTGTTATATATCTGTTATTGCTGTTGTTTTGATTTTAGAACAACTCTGTCATGCACAGCAGAAAACAACAAGGGTTTCTTCTTTTTAAAAGTAGTTCTTAGCACGTGGACACCATGACTGAGACAATCAGACTGAGACAACCAACCTGAGATAAGAAAAGTAAGGTTAGCAAACAGATTTCTCTGTTGCGTGGATGAGAAAACGCAGTCAGATCAAGTGCCTTTGATTGGTGACCTTTCTTGAAGGCACATGTTCATGTACACATGATTTAAATATACTTAATAGCCATAGTAATGAATAAAGCTTTTCTTGTTTTAAACTGGTTCAAACTTTGTTTACAGTGGTGCACAGATATTTCTGTTTTGTACCAGAGTTTTCTATTTTATTATTTTGATCCATTTTAAAAAAAAAAAACAGCCTGAATAAACCTGCCAGCTCTTTAGAGAAAATATGTACCCATTTTTACACAGACCTTACAGCACAAAACTGTTTCACTTGAAACAAATACATCACCGATTTACTTAAACCAAACTTTTCATGGAGAATTTAATACTAAACTTGCATTATGTTTAATGCCAGATTTCACTACATCTTATAATATGCATTCATCACCTTAAAGGAGACCAGAAATCAATGGAAATATAGAATAATAATAAAAGCACTATAGAAGAAAATCTTATTCTGAAGTATCATCTGCGACCGTAATGCCAATATTTAAATATTGGCGTATCTTCAAGGAGCTGAATATCCATGACCTCGTATGCAAAATTTCCGCACCTATTCGGTTACTTTCGTGGTGTGACATCATAGTAGCGACTCCAGCATCCTGACTGGCAGTTGCTAGAGTAAAAGACAATGCCATTTTGCGTTGCTTACGGGTGTAATAGCACATTAAGAAAAGGCTGTGGACAATTTTTTTCTTTTCCAAAAGATAAAGACATAAAGAAAGTATGGATACATTGTTGCAAGTGAGTCGAATTTCAAAGCAACACAATACAGCACTCTGTGCTCCTTACATTTCTCAAAGGAGTGTTACAAGAAGGATCCTGAAAAAATGGCAGCTGTAGGATACGCAAATGCTAGGCATAGACTAAATGTTGTCGCTGTTCCAGACATACTGTTGGATATTTTAAATCCTGTGAAAAGTGTTAAACGTGTGAGTTACGAAAATAGGCAAAAGGCCAAGTAAGTGACCACAAAATGCAACAATCAATTCACAGATCTTTTATCTACACCAGCAGTGCTAAAAAAATTTGATAGCCCGACACCTGGGGTCCCTTTAATTTTAGTTCGGGTCCATCCTGTATTCAAAGTGAGGTGCCCATAGGGCTTGTTGAGAAACAATTGTTTGCCTGAGGAAATGAGTAAATGTATTTTCAAGATGTTGACATACATGCCATAACACGGCACAATCTAAATCAAATCATGACTGTCCTAGGTGAAATTGAGATCTGAATTTAATGAAATGGAAGCTTTGCTAAAAATAAGATTCTAAACCCCTGACACGGTCGT
Source organism: Megalonaias nervosa (assembly GCA_016617855.1). Taxonomy (NCBI): domain Eukaryota; kingdom Metazoa; phylum Mollusca; class Bivalvia; order Unionida; family Unionidae; genus Megalonaias; species Megalonaias nervosa. Next base: position 7,259 of record JAECUM010051465.1, on the reverse strand, counting down.
GTTTCGAGAAAACACAATTTTCAGTAATCTTAAAAAAAAAATTATTTTAAAAAAAATAATAAAAAAACAACAACATAAAAAGAAAAAACTTTCAGTCTATGCCTGTTACATGTAGTATGTACAAATGGTAATCTGTAATGATTGGAACTGATATAAAACTATCCCTTGAGCAGTTTAAATAGCGGCTATTAAAAGAAAAGAGGTCAGGTATAAAATCAAAGTTTCACATTAACTAGCTGACAATAGAAATGGGGGGGGGAGAGGCGTCTATTGACCCCAACCCCTTGCCCGAATGTGCGAGCGCCCATGGGACACGACATTTCTCCCTATGATACGCCTTATGATCCCCCAGGACAAGCCCCTTTTTTTATATTCTGGTCAGCTGTGGCTAAACTGCAAAATAGCTAAAGTTTTTACTTAAGTAGGCCTACACAAGCAATAAAGCCAGTGTAACTAATTAACAGTTAATCCTTATCCTTATATTTATCTTGTGAAAAGGACTGCCCTTCAGACATAACTTCAAAGAAACCAAGTTTGACAGTGTGTGTATGTAAGCACCAGCAATTGATTGGCAAATAAATGATGCCCTATTTTGTTGTAACATATGATGCCTAGGACTTCATTTTGACAGTTCAAATCTGCAGTCACAAGTTACCGTACATGTGGCAACTGTTTTTCCCACGTTTTATGTCACACCTTATTTCCTTAAGTTTAAGTCTTAAGGCATGTAACACTGTTTACTGAATAAAAATATTTATTCTGAATTAGTTATGTGGGGGCACATATACTGCATGGTATATTTTGTTTTATTCCTTCTTTTAATTTAATCATGGTAATTAAACTTTACATATACGGTACAGGAATGTCAGGTGTTAACTGGCCAAGGTTCTTTGGCAGAAATGGAGATGCGATTTTGTTTGCGGAGAAAATTACACAGCATTCACAGTGATCATTCATCAGATTTAAGCTAAATGGTGACAACTTTATTTTTTTAAATTTTTTTTTACCATAGTACTTTTATAGTGGTTTTAAAAAATCTGAAATTTACGTGAATAATGTTTAATCTTAACATTCTATTTACTGAAGAAAAGAACTGTCTTGTGATATTAATTATTTCGTTCAGTGCCGGATTTAGACATAGTGAGGCTCTAAGCTATGGAAGCTGTAGAGGCCCTATTTGGTATAAAATAAATTTGAGAGGCCCTTTCAGACTGAGGCCCTAAGCTGTAGCTTGTTTAGCTTATGCCTAAATCCGGCATTGATTTCATCACTACAATATTCACAAGTGATAGAATATGGCATCTGTGGATTGCATACATTATATCTATTTATGTAGGGGTTTTTTTTCTGAGAAATGAAAATTGACAGACATAATGGAACACTCAGGAGTTCTCTGCGAAAAATTGGGAGATATTACTAGATCGGGAGGTAGGTGTGGAAATACCCCCAAAATCAGGAGGTTTTTCTCCCGGCTTGAGAGTTGACAGGTATGAACTGTCCAGGCTTGTGGAATTTCAGTCAGGGCTTGTGAGTCCATTTAAGTCATCAGCCCGGGGCCTGTGCCTAAAAAAAAATTTTCTTTGAGCACTGACCAGTACAGTACATCAACTGTTACACCAGACATGTATATATTATCAGATCTGTCAATATGCTAAGTGTAGCCTGCATGTAAAATACACTGTAATTGAACCATAAGAAGGAAGCTTCTTAATGTTTAAATTAATTACTTATGATTTCTCCTTTGCAGATTTATTTGTGTTTTTTTTTTTAAAAAAAACTAATGCTTAAGTTATGACCGATGAAAACCGTTCTCAATGCCTTTTACACCTCCCCAGTAATGGATATTGTTTCACACTCAAGTCAGTTCCTGTTCTAGTCTCTTCGCCCAGAATTCAGTACTATCTCTCAGTGTTTCAGTGTTGGATGTATATTTTCAAGATATTAATCCTTAGTTGGTGTGTATGTGTGTGTGTGTGTGTGTGTTGGGGGTAGGTAATGAATATGTCATTTACATATAATACGATTGAATCTCATCCTTCTTAAATGAATTAATTGCATTGTGGTAAATTTTTAATTTTTACATTAGGCATCATCACTTAATCCTTATCACATTTTTGCACAGCATACAATGTACCATTTATTTTAAAATTACATTGGTTTTTTAAATTCCAAAATATGAAATATGAGCACCTTCTTACTGTTGTACTTTTATGCTTTCAGGTCTTAAACACATTGTTAACACACAATTCAACATATATAGTTATGAGCATATCTCGGAAGCAGATTCAACTTTTGAATGTGCAACCCAAATTTGGTCTCCTCATGTCTGTCTCGCTCACCATGTTTCTGTTTGTATTCGAAGACTGGCTAGTATTGCGTCACAGGACCGCGTGACCTGTCGTCCCATCAAAACTCAGCAATTTACGGAATCATGGTATTATCCACGTAATATAATCACTACCCGCCTACGATATTGAATTTATAAACATTACAGTTGAATTAAAATTTGAAGAGAATTATACACATAAAAGGAAAAATTTTATTTCTGGTCTCCTTTAATGTATTTCTAGCTTGGATAGAAGAACATAGCGCTTAAAAAAAACCCAAAACATCTGAATACATATTATTCACTGTGCTGAGTGAAACCAACCAGTTGGTCAAATGAACACTGCCTCCACATGCAATAGTCTTCACTGTGATATTTCTGCCTCAGTTCATTAATGTTCAAAATTCTTCCAAGCATTTCATTTATAAGCTGTACTGTATACACAACTTTCAAAATATCTACAATCAGACCCTCTCATTTTGACTTCCTTCTCACCCTGGTACATATTTTTTAATCGAGTAGCCCTTATAATTAAGATGGAAAACTGTTGCTCATAACTGAAATCACTTGAAATTTGTATGCTAAATCTTTATAAAGAAACAAATCTGATAAAAAATGTTTAGAAATGTGACATTTTTGTATCAAGCCAAGCTAATCAGATGACAACTATCCAAACAACTGGAACTGAACTCAGCCCTCAGTACAATCTTAGAATCTGGAGTATTGTTTAAGCTGTACATCTATTTGAAAAATTCCCAACAACAGTGAAAACAATCACATCTGGAATCGAGCTCTAACTCTCAATGCCAACCTGCCCATCAAGGGATGGAGAGGTGTTGAACTTAGCTCTCAGTGGGAACAATCTCAATGACTGGTGTCAATTTCCAACTCCTCACAAGAAAATATTAACAACTGAAGCATAGAGCACTGCAACCTTCTTCTCAATGCCAGCATTGCCAACAACTAGGATGTTCAATAAACTTCTATCTTAAAACTACTCAGAATATAATGAAAAAAATCACATTATGTTCCAATAATAAAAACATAAAAATAAGTATATATATATCAGATGTATCTATGCTCATCACAAAGCTGAATCTACAGTTTATGAAACACATATATCACCCTATTTTCACTAATATTCAAAAGATGAATGCCATTATAACCATTTAGAATCCATTTATAAAGCACATATATGTTGACACAATTGCCAATTGGTCAAAATTTAATCTGGGTCATGGTGTAATAATCTTCCAATTGTATTGCTAATTAGCAATCCTCTTCTTGATAGGCACTCTTTACAAGCTTGCCAGAAATCAAGGTCTGAATAAAATATATTCTTGGCATGAAGTGGAAATCTGTTGAGAAACCTGGAATTCTTCTATCAGATGTAGGTTAGAAACAGTTCATATATGAAAAGTAATCATCTTCACTCTCACATTAATAAATGTGTGTGTGTGAGTGTGTTTTGGATTTTTAATGCAGCTATAACAATTTTTTAAGTCACATTGCTATGATGTCTGCAGTGTGACAGTTTATAGTGATGTCTAGCACTGAGGCATCATGCTGCAGACATGTAGCATCATGTCCCACCCAGTCACACCATCCTGACACCAGGCCGACCAGTCTTAACACTAATCTGTAAATGCTGACCACCATGCGAGGCAGCTGCTAGTACCATTTTTTACAAGTCTTTGGTATGACTTGGCAAGGGTTCAAACACTCAACCTCCCGCATCCAAGGTGGACACTTTAACCACTAGGCCACCAGAGTGGACCATATTAATAAATCTGCAACAGACTTGGAAATATCAGCAACTTATGTCAAGCATAAAAATGTTGTTGTTGTTGTTGTTGTTGTTGTTGCTGTTGTGGGGCTTAACGCCATTTTTCAGCACACGATAGGTTATACATGGCGGCCAGTATTAATGGTGGAGGAAGAAACCGGGAAATCCCCGGAAAGAACCACCGACCCACGAGAACATAAAAATGTTGTACCAGATCAAAATTCACAAAACTCTGAAATTTTCAGCCTCTAAAACTTTTGATTGGTCTAACTCAAGAATGACAGCTGAATTTTGAAGCGGAAAATTTCTCTATATTTAAAACTGCACAGGATTACCAAAAAGTAACAAAGACAACATGAACACAGTTAAGAAATCATGGTAAAGTTTTATTCCATATAGTTAACTTTCAGGATGAGAGGATGAGTAATTTTCCTGAAACACATGCTGGCTGTCAGAACAGCACCATTTTTATTTAGGACCATCTACATCTTATAAGGCAAGGTTTCATATGTCAAGTCCATGACCAATACATTGCTGTAAATTGTCTGACCTTGACCCCTACATAAAAAGGTTAAGTCAATGTGTTACAAAATTAATTGTCCTCCTTCATAATGATTCATCACAAGAATGAACATAATCTCTTAATGGGTTTATGAAATATATTAAAATTTAAAAAATTAAAAACAACCTTTAATATAAAATTTTTTATAATTGCAGTCTTGACCCCAATGTCAAAGAAACAAGCAATTTTGTTACCAAATGAATTGTCTTTGCTACGTAATGATTCATACCAAGTACTAACAGAAATCATTAAATGGATTTGTGACAAATAAACTAATGAAAAAGCTTTTAATCAAAACCTTAATATAAATCTTCTATGAATGTTGACCTTGACTTAGCTTAATTCATGCTGAGTATGAACAAAATACATCATGGTGTTTTGGAAATATATGCAAATGTTCTATTATTCTACCTTGACCCCAAGGTCAAAGGGGCAAGCAAGTGTGTCACAGAATTAATTGCCTTTGCTTCATGCTGACTTACACCAACCAAGATGAAACTCCATGAAAAGGTTAAGGAAATATACAAATGGAAAACTTTAAGCCCATAACTAAGGATGCCAACATTGCCAAAAAAGTGAATGATATGTCTCAATTTTCCACTAACATGGGCTCAACAATAAGAAATATTTCAGTGAAAACTCCATGTTGATGTGACCATACATTCAGGAGGTGTAGCAATAAGAAATTCAAGATTGGCCACAATGATGCTATACTGGATGTCCAAAAGGAACCAATCTCAGTTAGAACCAACAAGACTCTTAGACGCAAACCTTACAACAGTGTATCAGGAGTACTTAAATTATATTTGTGCTAATGGACACAGTGATGCAGATGGAAGGATGACATTTGATTAGGGCACTGGATTCATCTGTAGAGTTAAGAACATCTCTGAATGTAAACCTATCCCAACAATAAGAAGTAAACCCACACAACTAACCCCAGTTCTCAATTATGCCAAGAAAAATTTCAACTTTTGGAGAAGAATTCTAGTTCATGATGCCAACAATCACAGCAAATGGAGCATAGGATTTGAGCACAATGAGAAGCTCCCAATACCAACAATCCCATAACATGAATTGAGGCCTAGCAAAGAAAACTGTACGCCAACAATCCATAAAGATGATCAAAGACCTGACAAAGAAAAATGTATGCCAACAATCCCATAAACATGAATTGAGACCTAGGATAGAGAAATATATGCCAATAATCCCATAAACATGAACTGATACCTAGCATACCAAAATGTATGCCAACAATCCCAACAACTTGATTACAGCCCTTGCTTTCAAGGCCCACAATCAAAACATTTTGAGTACTGCTTTATAGTCTTCAACATGAATATTCTTAAACAATGTAGTGAAGCCATAACTTTCAATGCAGTGAAGCCATAACTTTCAATGCAGTGAAACCATAACTTTTAATGCAGAAAGACCATTGAACTAAAGAAAAACAATTAGCTCTGGCTGCAAATAATCACCATAACTCATGTATCAAGAGCTCCAGTTGTCCATGCAAACAAACAAAAATCCCATTTGAATTGATCCTAGAGACTATCCATTTTTGATTTCTCAGGCAAAGAACAGATCAATTATGATTTTCTGTAAATCCCATGAACTCTTAAATAAGAAGCATGGTGATTCTAACTCAGTTAAGATCTGGAGTTAATTTCTACAAGTTGTGGAATAACCCGCCTTTTATTTAAGTAAGTAAATAGCTTTCAACACTGAAGTTAATCTAGGGTTTTGCAGATGGATAAACACATGGATGCCAATGTTATCACTATGTCAAGCTTATGCCAAGACAGGCTTGACAAAAACTCATAATAACTGATATGTGATTTCTTACCTCCTTTCAACCTGTTGTCTTTTTTACATTTACAACAGACACATAAAGCTATTATTACCGCTATTTCTGCAGGGACTGCAACACCAATGGTTATACCTATCACTATCCTGAAAAATGATAAAAAAATGAAATCACCTTGCTATTCTTAACTTACAAAATAAGGTACTGGGTTTGTGTCACATGTCAAGCCCCTGCCCTGGGCTATTTCAATAGTATTAAGAGGGTGAGAAACAATATTATTGAAATAAAAGGTAAGTAAACACTCTAACAATGAGGTCAGTCTAGGATGAATGTACAGACAGACAGACAGAAACAAAAAATGGATGCCAAAGTGATTATGTTAAGCTTCCACTGTTATCAGGCTCAAACCGAAAAGTAAAAACAACCTGCTTCCCTTTACACTGTGACACATAAAAACTAGTAGGTAAATATTTAGCCAGTGTTACACAAAATACATTCATCAAATTCTATATCTATACATCTGAATAGCATGTTTTTTACAACCAACAATAAAATCTGACTAAATAGATTGAACAAAAATCAACACTTTTGCATGACACCTAGAGATAATCACAATAATAAGCAACTCCACTAACAAGAGGCCAATGTGGGCCTAACATTGCTCATCTTGTATCTTACTGCAGTTGACAATGTCATCAGCTACTCATTGTTTTCTATGATAAAAACTAATGTAGGGACAGTAACATGCTAAGCCATCCATATATATATATATATATAT
>JAECUM010051464.1:0-13634 GCA_016617855.1 Megalonaias nervosa | reverse complement strand
ATATATATACACATACATAAGCAAACACTTAATATATTTGCAACTTACATACAAATATAACTTTGGAAAGAAACATGTTACGGTACTGGTTTTAAACTTTTTCTGTAGCTTTGTTTCACAAAGAAAATGAATATGATTCACGAATTTGACCGTATGATTAATATATTCATGCGAATTCGACAAACTTAATTTTTATTCTGTTAAAAAATGTTGTTTAAATTTGTTAATTCATATTTTGTTCTTAATTAATCTTTATAATACTATTTTGCTATTTTAATTAAATGATACGGGATATTTCAAATAAATTTATTTTGCAGACTAATTATAGTCCCAGGTACTCGTCATTGTTTAGAGACATCAGACCTTGTAGAGATATTCAGTTTCTCTTCAACGACTCAAATATGGAACCGTTAGTGATAGATCTTAGCGACTTCCTTATTCAGTAAGAATAAGCATTGATGTTTTTAAAAAAAAACATCTCTTAAATGCAACATATAGTTCAAACGTGGAAACATCTTCGCTAGCCAAGGTTCTGATGTGTTAACTTTATCTATATCTTGGCAGATCGGATATTTCGGTGTTTCGGGTCTGTCAGTTTCATTTGATGCGCCGGCAAATCAAGGAATTCAATCAAAATCAAGTTGTTCAAATTTGAACACTGTTTCTACAAGGTAAAGACAAGTGGTGCACACAACTGGAATGGCTTCATAAATAAGCAGTTTTTCACTGCCGGTCCTTGTTTGTACAAATACATCCTTTTCCTCGGATATATATGTAATGGCTTCTCTCTGGTATGTAGTCATACTTTCTCTGTTAAACTTACAAAGTATCCTTTTAAAATTTTTGCCTCTGTCATTTTCAGCCGACGTACAACGCACCGCTGTTACACGCAATTGGTTAGTGGGTATTACATACTAAGGGAGACAACTCATGAAATCCAATAGATGTCACTAGGACAAAGTTCAGAAATATTTGTACGATCCGTCAAGGTGTAAATAGGGTTAACACATCAGAACCTTGGCTAGCAAAGATGACGTGGACATACTTACGCATTTCACTGAACTAGCTTCACATGTATCCTGTATAACAATGGTAAACCTGTCATGCATCATATAGTAGCGCTTTTGACATTAGCGTAAGTATGTGTGTGATTTGGATTTTTAACGTAGCTTTAATAATTTTTCAGCCATATCGCTACGATGTCTGCAGTGTGGCAGTTTATAGTGATGTCTAGCACTGGGGCATCATGCCGTAGACATGTAGCTTAATGTCCCACCCAGTCACATTATCCTGACACCAGGCCGACCAGTCCAAAAAACTAACCTCTTAATGTCGAGCGCCAAGCGAGGCAGCTGTTAGTACCATTCTTGTAAGTCATTGGTATAACTCGGCCAGGGAGCGGTCCATTGTGTGTGTGTGTGTGTGTGTGTGTGTGTGAGAGAGAGAGAGAGAGAGAGAGAGAGAGAGAGAGAGAGAGAGAGAGAGAGACTAGTAAATTCACTTGACGCATACTTTTCAATCGGTGCACACGTGCTGTGAGACATTGTAGATAAATAACGTTAGCTTTATTAATTTGCTTGCAAACTGAGTTTGGCTCGTTCCTAATCCTATAAATAAATAAGGGTAATTGGTATTAATTCCAAGGTTGGCAAAGCGGGCAATAGAGGGGTAATTGGGTCCGGTAAACAAACAGTGTGCAAGCAGAGTTGAAGGTATACGTTTCTCATTTACATATCAGTTCCACGCAGACTCTAGCCACTAGGAAAGATTTGCTGGCATTTAAAAACCATTGATCGTCAACTTCCTTTTACTTACTGTTTTATCTTGCTATCAAGTGTTACTAGATTATTTCCTTCAGACTGACTCACCACATTCGAATGATCGATACTTACACAGGATTTATGTTATCAATGAAAACACCGGCCATGATCAAACTGCTCCTGTAGTTTTGTAAAATAAAGCTAGTCTACCTTTTTCCCGTAATAAAGACCGAAGTTCGTAATGGGTAAAAGGGTCGACAGAAGCTATCGGAAAAATAAGGCTCTTCCAGTTCAAAATGCCATCCCAGATGAAATCGGATATTGGTCAGTTTCAGTCGTGGTGGGTTTGTAGATTCCATTCGGATTTGAAACACAGAAGGGATATATATATATATATATATATATGAGAGAAAGAAAGAGAGCATATATATATATATATATATATATATATATATATATATACGTTAGTTCTCAATTTAAGCTGTAAAGAACTTTGCAAACAGTATTGGAAATAACATAACAGGTTATGACTTGATAGCAGAACCAGAACAGAGAATAGTTTCAAGGTTAATTATCTGGGATACATAGTAGTCTGATAAGTAAGTCTTGTTTTGTTCTAACTCCATCGGTTATTAACAAAACCATTATCAAGAAATGGATATCAGTAAGCACAATATATCTCCAGTGAGCTCAATATCAACATTAATCATTTTATCATTCGATACCCTTTCATTATATTCAATAACTTGATTAATAGTATACAGCAATAGACGAATTAACGATTCCATCGACGATGCTATTGTGATGGGCGTTTCCTCCAGAGCATATATACTTATCATGATACTCATTAGTGTGCTTAAAATAACATATTGTGCTGATAATCTTGATGATACTGGCCTTCTTCAAAATCTAGATGTTTCATATTTATCAGGAATCTATTGCGAATTTTAGTCGTGGATATCCGAATTTGCGTGTATCTGTGTATGTAGTAATTCTTTGCTTGTTTATAATCCTTATTAATATGTTTCTAGAAATATTTTACTGATGTCTTGTTTTAACAATGTGTATTTTGGTAATTATTATCTAGGTTAATACGATCATATCATAATTTTCTTATATGTAATATTTATAATAGGAATTTGATCACTTCGAAAATAATTTAAGAATGTGATGTATAATGAAGGTGTATAGATAGAAGCATCTACATGTTTTCAGGTTCTTTTTATCTATTCTATTTGCGTTTTGCATAACTAGGAAACCCGCATGTTTGTCATGTGGTAAATATTACTTTTGTTTTCATTCGAAATGCAAGTTATTAAACGCATCGAATAATGGAATGGTTAGTAGCGAAGGCTTGCAAACTAAATGATTCAAGCGTTTTACAATTGCAGTGGAGAAAAAAAAAAAACAAACAAAACGATATGGGTCTAAGCCTTATAGAACATATAAACCTGCAACATTCCTCCTCTTGATTATGTGCGTAACCGAATTCTTTGTCCCAGAACTATAATCTGAGCCAGCTTAACGCTTTGGACACCAAAGGAAACAATTATTGTCTCTCAAATAAGGCGATTGAATCAGGCACGGGAATGATAATGGTTAATATCTTTTCCATCGCAATATTTCATTAGTCGTGTAAAAATCCCTTACAAAGGACGTCTGTATTACACTAAATATATCATAAGCCCCGATGTCATGTTTTGTTTTTCCACTTTAAGTGTGGTAATTAGGATACAACTATCAAACAATGTGCGTTGACTTTACATAATGTTATTACTGTAGTTTTAGTACGTAATATAACAAATTTACAGGTTCTGATTTGAATCTTGTATAGATTTATTTAAACACAGTACGAATTGTCATTGACAACAGACAGTATAGTCATAAAGCTGCTTTGGAACAAAGACCGAATTAAGACTCATAATTGATGTATCGTACCTAGAGTCCTTCAATATCGTCAGATTCGGCAAGTAGATCAAGATGAAAGCATTTAGACGATCCCAGTATTTTGCAATTATAACCTGCTGCTGATGCAAAGTAATAAAAGTCCATAACATTATGAAATTTTTAACAATATTTTAACTGATAGCATATATCCCCACGGTCCTTACACCTGTTCAGCAGATCATTATTCCACTCGCTGACGCCATATTAGGTCACATTACGTCAAGTGGTTTAATGGATTTATTGTTGCTTTTCATTTTGTGGAAAAGTTTCTTTTACTATATATATATATATATATATATATATATATATATATATATATATATATATATATATATATATATATATATATATAGATAATGTCTAGGAGTTTGAACTTATGTAACAAGACAAGGTAAACAAATCAAGCATTCAAGTTTCCAAATTATAAATTTGCGTGAAGTATAAAATCAAACAAGGTGAAAAGAACTAAAATAATGTACAGTGTATGAATTTCTACAATGTAATCATTATAAATTTCTATTAATTTTTCACTAGTCAGGAAACTGTGTTGGGTAATCCAAACGAAGCTACTAGAGTACAATGTTTGTGATAACACAACTGAATCTAACAGAATTATTAATCCAAGTGTTATTTCTTCAATATAATCTAGTGAAAGAAGAATATCACTGAAATCATTAAAATGTTTCACATAATCCGATAAATTAGATATTCAAGTACTTGAATATAATCAATTATCCCTCAAAGTACCGAGTGTTTAATATCAAAGATTATTCACTCTCCCATATCCAACAGCATGTAAATCACAAATTTCTCTCTGACTCTTACTAATGCTGTAAACAAGGTACGCGGGTCTTCATTATATAGTGTCCTTTTTCTTTTCAAACAAACAAATCTGATTCACTAGAATTTCTAGAATTAAATCATATTATTTCAACGTAACTCAAACGGTCGTAAACAAAACAGTCATGCTCTGACCTCCAAATCTTACTGAACTAATCAAATGCTAGAGTGCGCGTGATAGACTTCTACAGGGCAAGTGTGCTCTGAATCACACGCTTACTTACGTAACCCACATTGAGTACTCGCGTGCCGTTCTTGACCTGCCATTCTTGGTCGCGTGCCATTCTTGGTTGCTGATTTTTACTTTAGATTGACATTATCATGAATGGAACTCTTACTGCAGAGTATACATGTTTTTTTACAATAGTACTAACTATTGAATTGAAGGATATAAAATATAACTTCAGAGTCTCAAACGTCTTAAATAATAATTATATTATAAATTCAAAATATGGTACATAATTCCGTAACTATATAATTCATTGGTGCATAAATGCATGCAATGGTCGAAAGGACAATTCAGTAGTTTTATACATCAGAAAATATGATCTTGACAGATGCTTGTAGCAGTAGATATATAAGGCAATGACTTCTTCAAAATTTCATAACGTGGTGTTCACTATTGCACATGCGTTACTAACACTTTCTTAACTCCAGTTAGAAATAGCCATATTCTCGTGCGATAAAACAAGAAAGCATATTGTTGCACACCGGATCCCAATGACAGGGGAACTGTGTTGCCCGCCATTCAAATTTTGGGGGACACACAACAATTTAGGTGGTCAAAGGAAATAATATTACACAATGCAGTAAATAGTACTATATAAATGAGATACAATTATTTGGTTGAACAATATTTCGACCTTATTTTTGTGGTCAGCAAAGTATTCTCTTTTTTTCTTGGATGCTTACATTATTGCAATTAAAGTTTTGTCTTGAGTTCTAATAACTCACGAAAGCATTAAAATGCTTGCTTGAAATCAGCTACACATTGGAATGTTCCGTTCCGAATCTTGCTCTCATTTAATTTTAGTGTACACGCATTATCTACCAGTATTTATTATAATATATAAGTACCTTTCCTGAATGACTTTTCTTCCTAAACAAAGATATCATTACGGAGAAGACAAATTAGGTATTTGCAAATATTTAGTCTCCTTTGTAATTTTATGAACTTCAGCATGAATTAAATCTTGATCGCCTTCTTTCACATCAAAATAAAAAAACATCATACAAACATTGAACCCTTTAAATTGTAGCTAGGTCAACCACCATAAACCTTAAATGTGTGCTAATTCCAGGGTACATCGTTTTAAAAAATTCATTACCATCTTACAAGTTTTATTACCTTTTGCGACTTTGACCATTCCTGGTGCAGAGACGTGTGTGTGTGTGTGTGTGTGTGTGTGTGTGTGTGTGTGTGTGTGTGTGTGTATTTTTAACGTAGCTTGAGCAAATTTTCAGTCATATCGCTACGATGGCTTCAGTGTGACAGTTTATAGTGATGTCTAACACTGTGGCATACTGCTGCAGACATGTAGCGTCATGCCCCACCTAGTCACATTATCCTGACACCAGGCCGACCAGTCCTAACACTAACCTCTTAATGCTGAGCGCCAAGCGAGATAGCTGTTAGTACCATTTTTAAAAGTCTTTGATATGTCTCGGCCGGGGTTCGAACCCGCGACCTCAAGCATCCGAGTAAGAAGCTCTAACCACTAGCCCACCGGAGCGGTCGCCAACAGAGACAATGATGGACATCCACTATGGAAACGATGAAGAGTGAGTATTTTTCGATTATTTTTTCAGACGAAAAAAGCGTGCCCATGCGGGAACACCAGCTCAAATTTTAGGGGACATAGGGCAAATCATAATGGGAAACCGCTAGCCCGCGCTCAATTTGTAACACTGATTAAAGTGAAATAAACTGAGAAAATCTTTAAATTTCATCATAACTAGTGCCTTATTCCCCGCGCTCAATTTGCAAGACTGATTGAAGTGAAATAAAATGAGCAAATTTTTAAATTTCATCAAAAGTACTGACTTTTTCCGCGTATTCAATTTGCAACACTTGTTGAAGTGGAAAAAAAACCCCATAGCAGATCTTTAAATTTCATCAAACGTTTTGCCGTTTTCTCCACCCTAGCAAGTGGGCACGACGTTTAAAGGAACAGTTGCACAAGATTAAAATAAAATGGAGAAGCGATTGCACAAAACAATATACTCAAACTGCAGCAAGGAACACACTGTCCTTTGAACTGTCAGTATGGTAACCTTACGGATCTATATAATACGTGTAGTGTCTTTATGCATATTTCTATCAGAAATTGCCCTCTCCCCCGAAGTCATAATACTCAAGCACACTACACAGTTGGGGAACTGTTCCGAATGGAACAGACAATTATAGATTTAGTGGTTCACATGACGCACTGTGACGTTACTTGCATATAAAAACAAGCACTTTAATATGTCACATTATCAATAATTATGTAATGAGGGCATTATTTGCAGTTTCGCAATACACAAGGGCTAAGCGTATTGCACACATGGATGTTGAGATTCTGGCAATTGATGTTTATTTCATTTTTAGTTTGCTTTGTAAATGTGTCGAATAGTGAATTTGCACCTACATGGCTAAATATATACGATGAGACTCAAATATTAAATAACCTTCATATTTCTTTGAATACCAAACTTGTCTCTGATTAAATACGTTTAACTCGTCGGCAATTGCTTTCACCTGTAGAATATTATTGTTATTACTGTGCCTGAATGATTCGTTTCAATCTGCGACACTGTCTCCAACAATACGCCATGCATGCCTTTAGTATCATTGCGTTGTGAAATAATGTCTTACATTATCCAAACAGTACATCTTGCATACCCCTGGTATCTCTGTGTTGTAAATCATGTCCTACATAATCCAAACAGCACGTCTTGTATGCCTTTGGTATCATTGCGTTATGAAATAATGATTACATTATCCAAACAGTATGTCTTGCATGCCCCTGGTATTATTGCGGGTTGAAAGCTTGTCTACGTTATCCAAACAGTATATCTTGTATGTCTTTGGTATTCTTGCGTTATGAAATAATGTCTACATTAACCAAGTAGTACGTCTTCCAGTGGGTGAATTTTTGAGTGGATTCAAGCAACTAGTGATATTATAAACAAGTTTGCTGCCATCTATCTTATATTTGTACTTTTATTGAAACTTTTCATTCTGTCATACGAATCTCCAACATTTATTTTACCTTTTTGATTGTTGTCGTTACAAATCCCCGTATGTGGTACGATAGAATTTTGTTAGTAAGTAAATGTCCGAATGGAAAGAAGTTAATATATACATATTATATCATGATGATTGAATTTAGCATCCAGTAACCGATCACTGCATTTCATTTTACATGTTGTATTTATATGTTAAATACAAGGATTCACTAAATTAAAGTTCCCAATGAAGAAATTTAGAGTCTATGCCAAACTATTTCAATTGCAGGGCAATTTTACCTATTGTCCACCTTATTCTAGCTCCATTTGAATATGTTTATCTAGTTATCATTTGGACAAGATACAAATGTTTATTGAAAAATTATTATTGAAACTTGATAAGAACTGATGCATCATTTATCATACACTTTTATGCCTTTTAGTCTTGTTCAGTAGACACGTGCCATCTTATTTTGTTCTTTGTATGAGGAAGTAATTATTTATAAAATGATTTCCAATACATAGATGTTTGATTGGCTGAAACCACGTCATGTGTCATTTTGATAATTCATGATTACTGCACCGTCATGGCGTCATAAAGAATTATGGCGTCATGCACTTGAAGCGGCGTTTTTGCTATACTGAAAAAGTTGAATTGCGCTCGTATGCATGAAATCGTGTAATACAGCAATTATAGACAATAGAAACTATTGAAAAAAGTCTTTCTTTACTTAACAGCGAAATGATACTTGTACAGACGCCTATCAATTCCTTAGGGTAGAAATGTACCAATACCGCATCTACGAGTACAGACACCTATCAATTCTATAAGGTAGAAATGTACCATAACCGCATACACGAGTACAGACACCTACCCATTAATTTTCACTCAGTCTATAAAAACAAAATGACTGAACATTTGCAAACTGTCCTTTTGAATTTCACAATATCATAAACCAAAGGTGAAATTATTTTTATCCACTCATTAGTATAATCAAACGCTGATCACTACTGACAAATTACATAGTTATGAATTCATAATGTATCAGTTTGTGAGAACAAACTGTGTTTATACAATTTCGTTGTTCATTTATGTTTTATTTGTGTTTGTTTTCTATAAAGAAAAATGTACATTTCTACAAAAGTTTAAATTTGTAATACACTGTTAACATAAATATGTTGAACTATGCATATTACTGAACTATTGATAGACTTACTATCAAGTAGAATATGACATCATCACGGACGACTTCGTAACTGTAAATATTGGCATCCTTATATCTTTTGCATTATTCAAGGTAAACATTGATATAAAGAATACGTTCAGGTAAAATGGCTTACCTTATGTTGCCAGTGTTTGCTGCTCGTTTCTTTTCAGGCTTTAATCCTCATTTGTTTGCGTTTAACACAATTTTGATATATAACAACGTGTTCTTCCACGTTGTCTCATGGGGAACGTGGGTCACATAAGCATTACGTGTCCAAATGCTGTATGTACACAAGAGAGATCATGCGTCCTTATAAAATTGATGCAGCTAACGAAGTGCACTTCTTTCCCGATAAATCAAATTATTTCCACTGAGAGGTGTATACATGAATATCTGAATAACAATGATCAGCGTTGTTTGTTTTGTGTTACACCTTATTATATTGTTGGATTGTAAACATGAACACTCTATATGGGAAAATATAAATTATATAAGATTGAAAAAGCATCCAGCATCATAGAAAAATACTATCAGAAGGAAATGTAGCCTGTGGTCACTCGAATTCCTATTAAAGTATTGCTTTAAGATGCCAAGAAAGAAATCTGTCAAAACTGTCAAAATGGCACTGCAATCCAGCTTTACAGTCAATAGTGAGCTTTGTCCTGAAGTATGTTAGAAGAGATGAGAATTCGATGATGAATGCCACCAAGTTATTCTTTATATTAGATGAAAAATAAAGGTAAATGTAGTCCATCGATGACGGTTAATAATTGCCTTAGTACTCTGCTGCTAATTTGCAACTGTTTTCTTCTGGAGTTACACAATTTAAGGAGAAGAACATAATGGTTAATATAATGTAAGGGGAATCATACATTCCGTTTTGGAACTTATCCATAGATGTCCGATGTCACCATAATGGCGATCCTGAAAAAATAAAACGAAAGGGAAATACAATGTATGTAAACAAAATGGAGAGTTCGTCAACTTCGTTTTCTACGAGACAGGATTTTATCTCTCAGATAATATGGTCCATAAATTATAGTAAAAAAATGATTATTTACGAAAATATCTGAGTCAGAAATGAATGCATTGTTTACATCAATTCCTTACGGAATTTTAAATGACAATTAAAAGTAAGAATACTTTTTATTTTCATATTTAAACTGCTATTTAATAAGGAGACACGAAACAAATTAGTAATAAGTAAGTTGTTAAAACATAGTATGGAAACTCCCAATTTCCCCAGCCTAATGCAAAGTTATTATTTCGAATTATGAAGTGCAACTAAAGCATTTTAGAAAGAGTGGATTCGATACAAATGCATCTAAATGCATGCTTTATCCAAGATAGTGTATTTTATTTTAAATGAATTTAAAATTTTCGCAAACAGAAAAAAATATAGTGAATAAGGGAAATGGTATATATTTTGTTAGAACAACATAAGTAAATAAAACAACAACCGAACTTTATCTCCCTCTTTCATATATATATATATATATATATATATATATATATACTTTTCTTTATATATATATATATATATATATATATATATATATATATATATATATATATATATATATATATATATGAAACAATATTAGGAAACTTTATTCCACTTTCTATTAAATGTAAGAAATAAAAGAGAAAGCAGCGTGGACTAGAAGAGAAGAGATTAATAAACCGAAGTATTGTAAGAGTATACGATTATAATAAGGTATCGGTGTAAATTGTATTAAACTTGTTTATTATGATATGTACAAAAACATGACAGGCATAATTCAAGATTGTAGATGCATCAGCAAATTTGCCTAAATCTATCTAGACCTTTACAACTAATAGGCAGAAACTATAATTGCGCTATGCTACTAAATAAATAAATGTAAGCCATTCAGTTTCGAAATATTCCAGTTTACTGTTTGTTTGTTTTTTGTGGCATCGGGGGGTTAATTTCATCTCACAAGTGTAGTATCGTTTCACCAAGTCTTTAAACAAAGTTAGAGATGGAGATTTCCTTTGATGATGCATGAGATATATGAATCTTTTAGATATCAGTAATATAATATTAATGGCATTGCCTGTTTCTAAAGTACAGACAATTATTACCCTAAGTTCAGAGACATGCAGGAAATTAGTGTTATTTCTAATCCATTGACTTAAATCATTCCAAAACTGTTTCACAGTTGCACAGTCACAAAATAGATGAATTAATGTTTCTTTGGAATCCATACAAAACGAACATTTATTATCATTTGTTATTTCAATTATTTATAGAAAAGTGCTTGTTTCAAGAATTCTATGTAGTAATTAATACTGAAACTTAATTAGATTAGAATCATTTCTAATTTTGTATGTTAAGACAAAATGCTGTGTCCAATCCAACTGGTTCGGTAGATTAGGTTGCGTTTCCACTTAGTTCAGGGGAGCAGCTACCATATAGTAAGAGTATGCAAAGCATAGGGGCCCACGAACTATATTTTACACTATATATTAGGCAGGGGCTTATCGGTAAGCATTGTATGGGGGCAAGCCTAGGGGCCCATATATTCTAGCTACGCTATTGATTCAGCTAGTGCTTTAGTTTCTAATATTTTTGTGTCTTTCACCAATATACTATAAATATTTCTGAAACCTTTCAAGGATAAGTGTTGTCTTTTTGCAATCCAAAGATTTTCCAAACTTTTTGGTTGGTTTTTCGATACATAATATCTGCATATATAATTTAACGGAGTTAAGGACCCCTGACCCCTGAATATAGTAGAATGTTGGCCCCAAAATTGTACATTTCATTTACGTCTTGCCATCCAAGGAATTATCCATTACTCTGGACAATACTGTTTATAAATAGTGTCCCTTTTCAAACAACAGTTGCTAAAACAATAAAAACTCTCAGACCTTAATATTTTCCTCATAAATTAGGGCTTCAGTAAGAAAATCTGAACAAAGTATTTGGAATAAAATTTTAAAAGACATTTTTATAAGAAATAAAAACATACTTCCAGAATATATTATCAACATCTTCAATGTTCACAAAATTAAGAAAGTGAAATATTAGTTTATTCCATTTTGTATTTTTGGTAATTATTCTTCTGACCCAGAATATTTTGAGAGGAAATATGAAATTTGTTGAGTCAGTCATTTCTTTGTATCTTGTCAACTGACCCTGTCCACAAGTACTTCTAGATTACGCTATTTAATTTTTTAACTAACCATTCTGGAGGATTTGGTAAACTTTTGAATTAATATGTGATTTAATTTTGATAAAGCAAGTGATGTTATCAGGATAATTTTCCCATGGGGGTTAAAATCCCCTTAGACCGCTGAGTCAATAGCATTTTTATGTCATTTAATTTACTGCCATAGTTAAGATTTATCATGTGACCTATATCTGTAGAAAAGATAATGCCTTATCCAGCATAAATTATACTGCCTACACAAAGGCTGTAGCTGCTTTTTTTCATGCTTCCTATCCATATTATTCTTGTTTTCTCCATATTTACATTAAGGAAGGAGGTCTTTGAACAGAATTTTAATGTGTGAATTGTATTTTCAAAAGCTTTATCAGATCCATCGATAAACAGTGATGTATGATCTGCATACTGCGATATTAGAAATTCATTTTCATCTATATAATTCCCATTTATATTATTATTCTTTTAATAATTAATGACAGCATCTCTCCACAGAGTAAAAACAGAGAAGGTGAATGGTGGTCGCCTTGTCCGCATCATCTCTGCATATAACACCTTGATGACATATTTTCAAAAACAGTTACACACGATTTCATATTGTGATTAAATGTTACAACCCATTTTATAATTTAATTACTGAAGTTAAAATATTTAGTGCTTGAAATAAAAATTCCCATTCCACAGAATCAAAAGCTTTTTCGAGTCAATTGTTATCTATCTATTTGTATATATATATTTGACATTTATCCAGAAATTTCAGTTCAGTTCTGTTAAACCTGACAAACAAGCATTAGTAGAAACATTGTATCTTTTGGTGACCTAGATTCAGAGCCAGTTTCGAGTTTGTAGTAACAACTTTTTTAATTATTTTTATTATTGACTCTTATAATAAGATTCATTTAGTAGTGTCAAAGCCGTACATAGCGAATGTGATAATCGGCATGTAATGTTTCTACGCCGCTACAATGAAGTGATCACGTGACCCTATCAGGTGATCTGCTTTGCGTTTAAATTGGGCTTAAAACACACGTTATTAAAGTGATTTTAGCCAGTCTTGCATTTAACCTTTGGAGCTCAAAAGTGTTTTATTGTGACAAGTTTGAGTTGAATTTTTATTTTAATTTTAATTTAAAGTAATTTATTTTCCCTGGAAATTACTAGTGCTCATCAGAATTCTTGGACAAAGACATTTATTGGAAAATATTTCGGAATTCCAAACTGGAATATTATTCTTGGTGATTCAACAAGGAACTGTTGACACATCAGGACAAAGTAGGTTATTGAAGACGTCATCGCCTTCCATCTCGGAACTTCATCGCGATTCGAACTGTGTTTTACTAAGGACTTTTTATTGATAGGACTTACATTTAATAATTCTAGAATTAATTTTGGATTAGTTTCATAAACCGTAAGTCCTTTTTCTTATGTTTACCCTGTTTTCTAGGGAAATAAATTATTTTGCTAAATGTTACAAAGCT
>JAECUM010051463.1:0-48925 GCA_016617855.1 Megalonaias nervosa | reverse complement strand
TATTGTAAAAACGGTACTACCAAAATTATTACCAGTACTCGGAACATTTGGGATAGCTGCTGCTTTAGGAGCCATATCCAGAGCAACTAAAAAGGCTGTTTCTGGTGACGGTATCAAACAGTTAATAATCTAGAGATTTTGTCTAATAAGAAATGCCCGAAACAAGAAGTGTTCGAAAACGTAAAACAGCAACGAAACGTAAAACAACTGAAGAAATAGAACCTCAAAGACAAACCGCAAAGCGGTCCAAGGTGGATTCATAGGGCCATCACTAGCCGGAATAGCGGGAAGTTTACTTCCCACTCTGTTGGGGATAGGACGTAAGAGAGGACAACCCGCCGTTGAACAACTTTGAGATTCTAGATAAACTGAAAGATATCAACGGATTTCAAGGAGTACTTTCTAATGATGAGTTAACACGTCGACCTGGGGAGCGAAGCTCTCCGCCAACAGCTGCAGAAAGCTGTGTAATAAATATTCAAAATTTCAACGATGGATCTGGTACGCATTGGCTAGCACATTATAAAAACAATTGTTTTGCTTCGTTTGGCCTACATCCGATGATGTTATCAAACAGTATTTGCTATCGTCCAAGTACAAAAATATCAATTACTGTTCTAATCAACTTCATCCAGTTGTAACTGTAGCTTGTGGATATTATTGTGTTATGTTTTTCAAACAAATGACCCAAATGCAAGCATCCCCGACGCAAGCGCAGAATGCAAAGCCGTCCACTAGCGGACTGGTGATTTTCTGAAATTTATATTACAATTCACACCTAAACCAAGCTTGGAAAACAACAAAATTACAATTTTGTCTCACAAGAAAAATATAAAAAATGACTTCGTATTGCGTGAAGTGCAGAAGTAGAACGGAAAATGCAAATGAAACTATGGAAACTACTAAAAATAACAGACTAATGCTGAAAAGTATCTGTGCTGCCTGTGGCAGAAAAAAAGAGCATGTTTCTTAAACAAGCTAAACTGAATGACTCACTACCTGGAGGAATGCCAAGAATTCCTAATGTTATTTTAGTCGACGATTAAATTATAATAAAAATGCAAAGCAGTTCATGCAAGTGTAAAGCTGACTATGCTCTGTGTCTAAAGCAGGATAAAATAATAATTTACTGTCAGTGTTGTAATCAACAAGCTGTAATCGGATCGGGCTTAGATATTCACAAGTTAATTGATAAATTACCAAAACACAGCCATTGATGGACTTTGCCTCGTCACAGGTACACAGGTCCTTGGAATCCGCTCGATAAAAAATCTTGATGAAAATCACAATCCAATTCATGGTCAGGACCCCTATAAACAAGTCGATGCAACCGCAATGCATCATGACATATGTTACCGTAACAAATGAAAACGATAAATCTAGTTGTGATCGTGTTATGCTTGATGAGCTAGGAGATATGAAACCTAGTGGTGGCCCGTTTCAGAGGCTGCGAGAGCGAATTGATCGTAAGCTAGTACAAGATATCATTGGAGCAAAATATAAACTTGGGCTTGGAAGGTCTCGGCTTGGTAAAGTTCATGCACCTCAGCTTCGGTTTGGTAAGGCACATGAGGCTCAACCCCAACTCGGAGATTGCGGAGTGCAAAGCACTCCTGCACTGGAGACTCTCGCACATGAACTTCATAAACCAAAAAAAAAATTTCCTCAACAAAGGGTCATCACAAATGTAGTTGATGATATATGGGCAATAGATCTAGCTGATATGTCAAACAATGCACAGTACAATGACAGCAAAAGGTACCTGATGAACGTATGTTATTTTATTAAATACGCGTTTAGTGCGCCTGCCACTGATAAATCAGGAAAAACTACTGCCGAAAGAAAACCAAAATAAATTTGGACTGATCACGGAGCAAAGTTTTTTAATAAGCAATTTCAGCAGTTTCTGGAACAGAATAACATCATAAAGTACGTCACCGGAGATGAAGATAAAAGTGTTATCGTAGAGAGATTTAATCGCACGCTAAAAGAAAAGATCTATAAGAAACTCACAGCTAAAAACACTAACAGATATGTTGATGATCTGCCAAAGGTTGTATCAGATTAGAATAACATTAACAAAAAAAACTTGGAATGTCGCCCAACGAAGCAGTTGAAAATCCAGTGCTAGTGAACTAGAATATGTAGCGAAAACACAAGTTTAAAGTCAGCGATCGTGTTAGAATTTCTTTAATGAAGAAAACATTCGAAAAAGGATTCACCCCAAACGGATCCGAGGAAGAATGTGGATAAAATTTTAAAAACAATACCTGTTACATATAAACTGAAGGATCTAGCCCGGGAAAAAAAATCCTGGGGATAATAATCCCTGAGAAGAAATTATTGGAAGTTTCTACGAACAGGAACTACAAAAGACGGATTAGGATATATTCGTCATCGAGAGACTAATAGAAAGAAAAGGTTTGCTTAAATGGAGATATTATAATGATAATTTTAATAGTTGGATACCAACTAGTTAAATCAAAAATCGTTGATTAAATAGCTGGCGATTCGATCCAATCACAGTAAATCTTTTCGTATTTCAAAAGGACAGACTTACATTTCACTGGCCTGCACCATGATATCAAATATTGTCTTTGTGTTGTTGGTAGTGTGCACTCTCCCATCAAGTTAAATATCTTAGCAAACAGAAAATCAAATTTTATATTTTTTGACGACCATAATTTCTAGCTGTTCACGATTCATAAACGGCTTTAACATCTCACAGAATATCTGATGCACAGAGATAGTAATATTAAATTTTCTAATCTTTTTAGGAAGATGATATTTTACATTGTGCCATGCTTTTGCTGCGACATAAACTTGTTCGTCTTGAGGTATTATACCTGGTTCATCAGCAAATTTATCCTCGAAGACAGGAAATATATACAATTTTAGATCAAATTTCATAGTGTTAATAGTTTTTAGAATCTCAGAATCCTGATGCAATTTACACTCGGAGTGCTTGCACTCTACAGTATTGAGACGTTTCGCACCTTGATCGATATCAGAGTAAAATCTGACAATCTTTTCACGAACAACAAAGTTGTTTGAGACATCTTACACATAAGACTTTTATCTAATTACTATAAAAAAAATGTCGGCCGAAGTAAGACGCATTGTCAAAGCTAAAATCTTAAATATGAACCTGTTATTCGACGCTGTCAAGATATTTTAATTAAAAAAAAAAAAAGAACAAAAGTATGTGAATTATGTAGTTAAATACGATTCTAGCGCTTTTATAACAGATTCTGAGGTATCAGAACTTTAGAAATATAAAAAAATATTTTGTTCGATATGATAGAGACATGGTCATGAAATGGGCTCACTGTTGTTTGACAATGGAAGATCTCAGAAATATTCTGAAAATTGATCTGTGAATAAACTGCTAGCACTGGAGTACAACGTACTCTTTTGTGCTTATTATTAAGATAATGTGGTGATACGCAGTGACAGCAACGTTATAGTAGAACGAAAAAAAGGTACTTTTATTGCACTCAGCAATGCTGAGGTCGATACAGGAAGATCTTAGTTGAATAGGATAAGGGACCTTTAAACAAAAATATTCATTTATGTCTGACAAGCAGCGACGTGGCACAGATATTAAACAGCAGGTGATTCATATTGAAAGAAGATTCTGACATTAAATCTTTTTGAGAAGGCGGATTTTGTAATAACGTCAGCGACACGTCTGATTGATGCTACACAATATCAAAATATTTTCCAGCTGCTGAAATAGAAGAAATATTTTTTTCTTCCTTTGTCTCCAAGTTAAGTGATATCACTGGACATGCTGGTTTTAAACTAATCTTACCTCTCTTTCCTCGTCGTGCTTGTTGTGTAACAAGTTCTAAGTTCTCTAGACGGTTATCGATTTCAATACTGTTTATTAAGATGATCAATTATAAATCCACTAGGAGTCTGACCATTAAAAAATTTAAATACAAGACGGTGTGAGGAATATCTAACATATTCACTGTTAGTTCCACGGATCATTACATTTTAGTAGCCTTGATTTCCAAGACTTCCAACATTTCTTTTTTTTTTTTTTTTTTTTTTTTTGTTTTGTTATTTCTGATAATTCCTCTGTCGTTGGCCTGGTACGGATCACAGACAGGATGCGATTGAAATTCATCTTGTAATGACAAATTAGCGATGTTATTGTCTCTTACACTGCCATTCACATGATAAATTTGCATCCCCATTGGAATCTCATCACAGAATGGCGTATAAATAAAGTCGTCTAAAACATTTCGTTATGCTCTGCATCGTCTTCACATTTCACTCGAATTGTATTACCAGCCGGAGTTAAAACTCCGATGGATTTTTTTTTTGTTCGAATGTTTATCACAACGCCAAGCTCGTTGCCAGAAAACACATTATATCTAAGATGAACCCAGAATATGTCATGACATCTCGCAAAATCGTTTGAGATAATAATAGGCATCTGATTTAAACGTTCCATCGCATACTATTGTGTTTTTCAAATTTCTAATTAACGTTTTCCAATCGTAGTATTAGATAAATATAAAACAGTAGATATATGATGTTGAAACTTGATGATATCGCAAAGAAAGGCTTGTTCTCGACAGAAAGATACCAATCTAACAAGTTGCAACTGCATTTGCTGGGTTCGATAACAGCTGGAAATTTGATAATAACTTTTACTAGTAAATTTCTCTGCCAAAATCTTGTATCATCTGCTTTTGCCAACAATTGAATCGGAACTTGCCACGTACATGGGTCTAAAAATAATAGTACAATTGAATGTTCAGTTTTCTAAGCTAACTATCTCTTCGGGGATTCAAAAATCTCAGCAGCTTGCGTCTCAACAGCACCGCTAGTAATTTGCTGATCCTAATATCACATCTAAATCTCGTCGAATTCTATCAGGGACAGAGTTAATGTCGTTGTCAGATAATATATTTCAGGAAATATGGAAGAAAATTGATGAGAACACAGCATCAGGATCGAGATAGAGATTTGATAAAATAACAGAAATATTATTTCACACTATGAAATATAGTCCATTGCGAGGTAGCTCGTTTGTCGAGCTGCCAACTAAAATAAAAAACTTAAATGTTGTGTGACTATAAAAAGTTGTGACGATAAATGTTTACAATGGTCTATACTATCAGTCTTATTTCCAGCACGAGATCATCCTTATTGACCATCAAATTATATTTGTCATGTTAACAGTCTAAACTTTAGCGGGATTTTCTTTCCTGTTGCTGAGAATCAAATTCCAAAATTTGAAAAACAGAACAATGATGAATCACAAAAGATATATCCAGGATATATCAGCAATCTAGCATTACAAACAACAATAAAATTTATTGTTTTATAAAAATCATCACGCGTGGATCAAGAACTAGTCGGAGGTCAGTATAACAAGCATAAGGAAAAGAAATATTTCTGTGTCAGATGCTTGCATAGATGTAAGTTTCAGCAGGTATTTGATCGATATCTCGAGTATTGCTTTGACGTACAGCGGATATCTATGCCTGGCGAAGATGAAAAGATATTACAATTTACAAATTACAGACACAAGATGAAGGTGCCTTTATAACATACGTAGATTTCAAGTCTATTTTACTTCCAGTGCTAGGAGCAGTAAATAACCCTGATAAATCTTCGACAATAAAAATTCAAGAACATATTTCTTGTGGAGTAGCATATAAAGTTGTTTGTGTTACTATAAACGTTTATCAAACTCAATAAAGATTTATCCTGGAGCAAATCCTGCTATTTGGCTTCTGAAAAATATTATCAGCGAGATTGATTTCATCCTGATATTACTCGCTAAGACAAAAACAAAAAATGAAACCGCTGACAATAAAACAAGAAGCCGATTTTACTGCAGCAGAAATATGTCATATTTGTCAAGGACATCTTGGATCTGACCGTGTATAAGGTCACTCTCATATTACTGGTAAGTATCGTGGTCCAGCACATGGTAAATGTAATTTAAAATATACCCCACCGGATTTTGTTCCTGTTGTCTTTCACAATTTCAGAGGATATGATTCTCATATAATATTTGAAGCGTTCGGCAATAAGGATATAATAAACCGTCTGAAAATTAACAACAACGATAAAAAAGTGCATCCCAAATAACACTGAAAAGTACATGTCTGTGACACTTGGTAAGATAAGATTTATTGATAGTCTGAAGTTCATGGCTGCATTGCTGGATGAGCTTGTAAAAGGCTGCGGTAAGTTTGATAATTTAACAGAGGATTTCGGTGACAAGTCATGCTTGTTAACAAAAAAAAAGAATTTTTCTTATGAGTACCTTGATAATTGGGACAAATTTGATGAAACAAATTTACCTGACAAGGATAAGTTTTATTCTGGGTTAAATCTTGAGAGTGTTAGTGATGATGATTATGCTTTTGCTAAATCGACATGGGACTCGATCGGCTGTAAACACTTCGGTGATTATCATGACTTCTATCTTATAAAAGACGTGTTGTTGCCCGCAGATAAATTTGAAAAATTCAAACACACAGCAAAATAAAATTGGAATTGTTAACCGACCCGGACATGTTCTGTTTGTCCGAGCGTGGCATCCGTGGCGAAATACTTGTCATAACAAAAATATATGCGAAGGCCAATAATAAATATTTGCCCGACTACGATAAGACAGCTCAATCAAGTTTTATAACATGTCTTGTCAGCAACAACCTGTATGGGTAAGGGATGTCGGAGTCTATGCCGGTTGGTGGTTTCAGATCGATCAGTGAAAAACAATTTTTTGATGAAACTGATAAAATCATAACAGCGGGATGATAGCATCGTGACATTAGTTATTTTGTTGAAGTTGTTGATCTTCATGATAAGCATAATGACTATCCATTTTGTCCAGAATCAATGCTGATCGACTACGGTTTATTACCTGATGAAAAAAGAAATTATTCGCAGGGTAAATTTCTCAAACAATTCTGTTGTTTACAAACTAGTTCATAATCTGCTTGGCAAAGAGAGATACGTTTTGCATCACAAAAATCTGAAACAAGAACTTGATCATGGTCTGGTACCAAAAAAAAGTTTATCGCGTCTTAAAATTTGATCATTCGAGATCAATGATTATATCGAGTCAAACACAGCGCGATGAGCAGATGCTAAAACAGAATTCGAATAACTCTTTGAAGCTTATGAACAACAGCGTCTTTTATCAAGACTATGGAAATTATCAGAAAACGATTCAATGTTGAGATCGTCAATAACGTGGAACGTCGTAATACACTTGTAGCATCTGATGATTTAGTTAGTATGAACATAATTAATGAAAATTTAGTAGCCATTCAACGAAGACAGATAAAC
This sequence comes from Megalonaias nervosa, assembly GCA_016617855.1. NCBI lineage: Eukaryota > Metazoa > Mollusca > Bivalvia > Unionida > Unionidae > Megalonaias > Megalonaias nervosa. Next base: position 41,599 of record JAECUM010051463.1, on the reverse strand, counting down.
TTGAAGTTGAACAAACCAGTTTATGTCGGTATGGCAGTACTTGAGAAATCAAAGAAGTTAATGTACTGGTTCCACTACGAGTTTGTTAGGGTTAAGTGGCCTGATGCAGAATTGTTATTTACATACACTGAATCGCTGATGTAAAAGATAGAATCTGATGATATTTACAAAAAATTTTATGATAACCGAGAGCTGTTTGATCTTTCAGATTATCTATAAAAAAATAAAAAAAAGAAAAGAAAAACAGCGGAATTCATTGCGACAATAATAAAAAAGTAATACGAAAATTTAAGGATGAGACAAATTTTGTTCCTATCGTTGAGTTCATCGGATTGCGGAGTAAAATGTGTTGTCTAAAACTAGCTGATAATAAAGTTAAGAAACGAGCTCAGAGAATTTAAAAAAAATGTAGTCGGTAAGGTGATATGATTCGATAATTACAAGGCTGCGTTAGACGGATTTTCTGGTTTTATGTAGAGATGATGGCAATAAGACAAAATTGTCATAAAATTGAGCCTGATATTATTATAAAATCTGGTCTTTGTAATTTTGATTATAAAAGATATTGCTCTAATGGGATCAATACATTTGCGTTAGGATATAAAACGTCTGATGTTGTCTTTAGCAAGGTGGATTTTTTAGCTTGGCTATTACAGTAAATTTTGTGGGATAGTAAAATTTTGTGTGAAATAAAAAATAAAAATCGCTAGAGATCTCATGTAAAATTTTGTGTGAATATCAGATATAAAATCGCAGTAGTTGTGTATAAGGGGATAGTTTCTGAGCCAACCCTATTTTGTCTGACGACGATGATGATTTCCCTGATAGGTCCTCTAGTTAGGTATTGGATAATGAAATCGACGCTGTTGCCTAAACAAAGTTGATAAAATTATGCTAAAATCAACCAAAAGATCACTATTGGAGCTCACGTGTGAATTTTAAAGAATCGAATGACTAATCATGAGCGCAGAATTACCCGTATGGGTACAAATGGAATGTCATGTTAAAATTGATGACTGTAGATGTTCATCTTACGCAAATTTTTTACCAATCTTCCAACAAAATACAGTTGATATAGATTTCGTAATTGGTTTGAAAATATCACCAAAAACTGAAGTATGGACAAATTAAAAACGAATTTGGTGTAGCTGTAAAATATTGTTATGTATATTTAAATTGTATCTTTTGCTGGCTTTTCTCCATGATTATATGTTCTGTATATCTATCTTGTATGGCTGATCTTGGTCAGTAATCGAGTTAAGGACCAACTTGACTAATAACATTTATTTTGTAAGCAACATAACAAATAGCTAATATTTCTCTACGATTATAGACTAAATACTCAGGTCATTATTCATAGAGGTAAAAATGTTTACTTGTATATAAGTTTTGGACATTAGTTTTTTACTTGGAACTTCCTGATCTTGTTTGCAACTTAGAATGTTTCATTGTGTATTAGCTCTTCCTAATAATTGGGTTGGGGAGGCAATCGTCCGGGATACAAATTTCTCTAAAATATTTCAGAAAACTTAGTCCCAAGTATTTTAACTTTACTTATTTAAGAAATCTATAGTGAAACCAAAATGCTTTCACAAGGTCATCTAAAGTGGAGAACTTTATTTTAAATCCTACCCAGTAAGGTTAGAGTCCTTGAAAAAGGACGAATTGCTCCAGCTTGCCTGACTATATCATATTTCTCAAGCGATGACTTCTTTAAAGAAGCAAGAAATAAAAAAAATATTTTGGTCCAATATTTGGTGGAAAAGAATTTGTGGATGAAAGTGCGAAGCTTGATTCTCAAGTCTCTATCACGGTCTGAAATGAAAGTACAAGAATCGAAATCAAAGAACCAGATGGAAATAGAGTTAAGAATGTTTCAGCTTCAAAAAGAGAAAGAAGACAAATGCATTTGCAGAAAGGAAAGAAGAGAGAAAAATGGTAATGCAGAACGATAAAAAGAAATACAGATTGAGATAGAAGAACGAAAATACAATTCAAATTAAAAGAATTAGAACTGGCAAGAGGAAAGCACTACCCGCCCCCTTTATACAAAAGTTCAGGTTCTGATGTTATCATAAATGTTAGGTTAGTATCCACTTTAAAGATAAAGAAGTAAATTAATATTTTCCTCATTTTGACAACATTGCTGAAAATCGGATATGATCAAGAGAGCTTCGGATTCTGTTATAACAAAATGTACTTATTCGTAGAGTTCGTGAAGCCTACATTTCGCTGTCAGTCAAACAAAGAGCTAAATATGATGTGGTTAAGGAATGTATTTTGAAGGGTTATGAGTTGATGTATAAGGTATATCGACAATGGTTTAGGAACTGTACAAAGAAAAGTGGTCAGACCCATGTCGAATTTTTGAAGAGAAAAAGAAAAATTAATTGATAGGCGGTGCTCAACGAAGAAGATTGGTCAAGATTACAATAAACTCAGACAACTCATATTAGTTGAAGTGTTCAAGAAATGCGTCCACAGTGACGTCAAGACCTATCTAGATGAGCAAAAGTTCAAACCTTTAGAAAATGCTACACATACAACCGACCATTATTTCTTGACTCACAAAGTTTCATTTATCACTAAGTCTTCCTCTCAGTAGTTTCGTGGTAAAAAGACAATCTCGGTATAGTACGAGTACTTCTAAATATCAATCAGACACAACTTTTAGGAATCGAATCTTTGACAGCTGATCAGTAATACTTATCTCTTCCAACATGCACCTATGGCAAGAAGAAAGGAAACGTTCTTTCTGATTGCTACAGATTGAAAAAGAGAGCTATTCCAAATGCACTTATTTCAAGGTCACGGTCACAGTCATGTATTGAAAGCAATATATTTATAGGGTCAAACAAATCCCAGTCTGATTTTAATATGGAGAATTATGAACGATTCATTTCGAACGGTTCTGTATGACTTGTTGGTGATTCTGCCAAGCCTATCCATTTTAAAATTTTGAGGGACGCGGGAGCTTCTCGGAGTCTTCTATTATCAAGTACTTTGCCTTTTTCTGAGAAGTCTACAGCTAATGAGGGTGTTCTTATTCAGAGAGTAGAGTGCGGCAATGTTAATGTTCCTCCCCACTGTGTAAATTTGTCATCAGACAGAGTCCCTGGACCAGTGGCATTCGGCATAATTTTGTTTTTACCCATCGAAAGTATTCATTTATTACTAGGAACTGACCTATATGGAGATAAAGTTGTGGTTAATCCACTTGTAACTGACAACCAATGTTTGCATCCAAAGATTGATCCTGTTGAAATGATATCACTGATTTATACCCAGCTTGTGCAGTCACTACATATATATAGCAATAAGAGCTATTGAGAATGATGTTGATCTAGAAAGTATTCCTTCATCTGACACATTTATTGTTCAATCTTTTGATGAGGACACTTTTGCTCCTCGTATTGAGGTATTGATCACAGTTATCCCCTTTTCACTCTCATTTTCATTATTCTAATCAGGGTAACAGAAGACAATCGCTCATTCTCATAAGGAAACATTATATTGAGATCTCTTCTTTGTTTCAGAAATCTCTTAGCGAAACTGAAGCCACGGAAGTACCTGTTGATTATTTTATCAAAATGGGGTCCTTATGAGAAACGGAGACCACCCGAGATATCCGACGACGACTAGTGGTCAGTGAGCTATTAAATTGTTGTTCTTAAGTCATATCGACAGGAAATTTTTAGTCTAGCACATGAAACTTCCATGTTTGATCATTTAGGGGGCAATAACACCGATCACAAGATCTTGAAACATTTTCATTAGCGAAAAATTAAAAGTGATGTTTATAAATACCGAAAATTTTGTCATACTTGTCATATGATAGGGAAACCCAATCAGAAGATACGTAAGGCTTATTTGCAACCTATTCATGCATTTGACAAACCATTTAGCAGAATAATGGTGATTGCGTCGGTTCCTTATATCAGACAAAGTCATGCAACCAATACTTGTTGACCATAATGGGTGCGTAAACATGATTTCTTGAGGCAATTCCTTTAGGAATATTAAAACTAAAACCATAGTAAAAGATTTGGTAACGTTTAGTTTGTTCTTTTTTACACTTTTTGACCTCCCCAACTCTGCACAGTCTTATCAAGGGTCAAATTTTATGTCTGGAATTCTCCAGCAAGTTACGCATGAATTAGGCATTCAACAATTTAAATTTTTTGCTATCAACTTGAAAATCAAGGGGTTTTCGAAAGATTTCATCAAAGTTTGATAAATATGATTCGCTCATATTGATAGGAAAAGATTGGGATAAAGGTGTTTATTTACTGTTTTTGCTGTTAGGGAATCAGTTCTAAAATCTTTAGATTTTAGTTCTGTTGAACTAAATTTTGGACATGTTATTAATGAACCAATGAAGTTATTAAAAGAGAAACTTCTTGCAACGGAAGATTCAGAAATTAATCTTCTTGATATGTTACTGATTTCAAATATAAGTTGTCAAAGACTTGTGAAGTAGCAAGAACTAATCTTCACTCTGCTGAGACATAAATGAAATTAAGGTATAACAAAAGTACAAAGGTTTGGAGTTTTCAGCCTGGTGATAGAGTTTTGGCTCTCTTGCCCGTACCTCACAATCCTCTTCAGGCTAATATTATTGTCCGCATACAGTTATAAAGAAAGCAAGTAACTTAAATTATATCATTCACACTCCTGGGAGAAGGAAACAGAAACAACTTTGCCATTTTAATACGTTAATGAAGTATGTTGATAGAGATGGCCTAGTTAATCATCCAATCAATTTAATTGTACCTGTTCCACGCAATGAGGATTTAAATGATGCATGCAATCGGACTGTAGTGATTGACAATGGTCATTAATCGAGTTAACGGCCTACCTGACTAGTGACATTTATTTTCTATACAAGATAATGTATAGCTATGTAACGGGGGACTTTACACATTAAAGCCTCCTTAATTGATTTGGCGATCGTTAACTAGGGAATGACCTCCCACGGTGTTATTGCCCAGTGTGGACGGATAGATGGAACGTTAACAGATAGCTGAGCAAGGTTATTGAAAGAAATAACAACTACGAGCCCCCTTTACCAATAAATAAAAATAAATTTAATCAATTAGTACATAACCAAAATTTCACTTTCAACTAATACAACAGATTTACTAAAATAAATGTAATCAATTAATGCATAACCAAAATTTCACTTTCAATTAACGGATTTACATTGATAGAATTTAGTCGCAGTGTTCAATTTACATCATATTACGAGTAGTGAATTTTGAATGAAATTCTACGCTCGACAGCATCACCTAGCGTCTGTCCCCTCTCGTCTTGTTTCCACGTCTAATGCGTACGCTTTTTGGTCCTCTTTCTGACCCCTGTTTATTCCGACCTCTCTTAGATGCGTATTTCCCCTTGACTCATCGGGTTTTCCTTTACTTATCTCTTCCTTTCATTTCTCTCTCTCTCGGAGTATAAAGCTGCTTCCTTAAATACGAGAGTATTAAGAGAGCTAGTTATGTTTCAACAATTATAATTATAAACTCTTTGTTCGTATTCAGTTTGGCGATTAACACTGCACAAATTCTGACATGATGTGATCTTAACAAATAACGGTCCTTACAAATTCCTGTATTTCGGTAAGATACACGCTATATTTGTACAAATGACCTTAGCTTGAAGTTCATTGCCCTCGCCGCATGGCAATTGATTAGAAATTACCACGTGTTCTCTACAGACACATGCGATCGTATATACCAGCATACATTACTACACGTCTTATTTACATTTGACTAGTCAATTCTGTCCAGTAAGATAAATGTTTAATTACTTATGGCATAATATTCACTAAATCTAGCTACAATACCCAATAACCTGCAAGATCATTTAAGCATTGCGAAATCATTTATAAATATACAATTGTCATTAACTCACGACAACAATATCATCCTACACAGGAAATCAATTTATGTAACCATAAAAAATATGACACAGCTGTGTATTAGGGTTAAGTTATAAATCTCTATGAAATATTGCATATTTGAACATTCTTTGGGTTACATCATAAATCTTTATGAAAATACTGCACATTGAATATCTGATTACATGCAATCCGTCAATTCTATCAATAAACTAACTGTAAGATTAAGAATAAATTGCATACAACTCTCACCAACAGATACCTTTGAACTTGAATAATCGGGACATAGCATGAATCATAAGCATATCAAACACATTTGCATAAACAAACAAATGAAAATAGAATATTATATTGAAACTAAAATTGCGTACCTTAATGCTGTTCTTTCTTTCTCTCCCCACACAATCGTGTGTCAAATCTATATAGCCTGTCATTTTTTCCCAAGACAGCTATCTGACCTTTCTTCGTTAACGAGGGAAACACAATTCTATTGTTCCCACGGAGTTAGACCTTTAGTCTTCTCACAAGGCAAGAGTCGAACTGACGAATTCTGAGCAAGTCGGTACGCTAAATTCTAGTTTCCCAAAGTGTACGCCTTAATTCTTTACTGACAAGTCGGAAGTAACTGTTCCTAAAATTCTGCCCAAATAATCACGTCTTTCATCAGATTTCACCAGCCTAAAATATGTTGCAATTAGCTTTCCTTTGAAGATCAATTATTTGACGTAAAGTCCTCTCCCGACTGATACGGCTGTCACTTAATGTACGCTGTGTCACTATACCATTGCGATGACTCGGTCAAATTCTACTGAAGCTTAACGTAGACCCTTTTATGTTTCAGAGATGAAATAAGAGAAATATCACTGAACTTCTCAAGACCTTTTGGCTTGACTATGCTAACTTCAATGTACAATTTATTCACATTAAGTTTCAATAAGTCTTCAAAATTCGCCACATTACAAGCTAATATTTTTATATGATTATAGATTAAATATTCAGTTATTTAATAATGGAGTTAAACATATTTGCTTGTATTTGAGCTTAGGAGATCAGTTTTTCACATGGAAATTCGTGATCTTATTGATAGTTTAGAATGTTATAGAAAGGAAGTTGACTCTCATCTTGGTTCTATTATTGTGTCGTAGCTTTTTATATCAATGTTGTTTACTTCAAAATTATTCGTTCCTATCTTAACATCAGTCGTCAAAGGAGTCTGTTTTAGTTGTATTTCATTTAATATTTTAGAGGATTTATTTATTTAAATTATTCACTGAAGTTACAAAGTTCTCGTTAATAAATCATTATTTTAGAATTTTTCTGTATTCATTCAAGGACATTTTGGATTATGTCATTGTGATACATCAAGACTTTTGGCACATTAGTACATTCTAGGCTATTGGCACTTCAGCACGTTCAATATTGGAATTATTCGGAACACCACTGGAATTCATTTGAACTTGCGGTAGAACGTTTAGGACTTTTATGGGATTTAATTCACAATACTGTAGGTTCTTTTTAAATTTTCATTTTGTATTCAAGGGAAATAAACTATTTGTTGAATTTTAAAAAGAAAATGTTGGTTTTTGCTCCTCTCTGTTTCTTAGTTTAAGACCATAAATCGTAACAATGTTAATAAGCATCATGATATAAATACATCAAAGCATTAAGAGTGAAACAAGATGATAAAAAGGCATGTTGACATGTTGATAATTTTGGGGTAAGAGGAATGGAGGTCCTATTATGATGGAATAAAGGATCTGTCAATATTGGTATCGAGGTAAATGAATAAACTTATTGGTCAAACGTTAATCTGTAATAAATTCTTAAGTATTTCATGATATCCACAATGTATTGATAATCATGCAACATATCTGCGGCATGATGCCCCAGTACTAGACATCACTATAAACTGTCACACTGCAGACATCGTACAGAAAAATTGTTAAAGCTATGTTAAAAATCCAAATCACACACACACACACACACACACACACACACACACACACACACACAGATACATGTTTCATTACAACAATAACATACTCCCCTTACTCTCTCCGAAAACTGTCAAAAACTTTCTCGTCTTAGCTCGCTCTGACAGACCTAATATATTTATATCCTACTGTTTCGTAACTGTGAAGAGATCTGTCAAATTCGTTTTTAAATTCATCTATGTCCTCAATCTCTACTGGACATTTACGAAAATAATGCCCGTATCTATCTAAGTTGTATTTTGTTCACCTCTGGTGGTTGTTTCTGCAGGACTTTAGATCGATTCAGTTACATCAAAAGAAGCCTATCTTATTATCACAATTGACTCTAACACAAGCTTTTGTTTCCTTTTGTTTTTTTTTATCCAGTTTGGAAAATCTATGCCTAAGCTTCCCTTGAGCGGTCCAGATTTAAATATGTTAATAATTTGGTATTAGATCCTTTCAAATACCCATCTAGTACCACTGATTATCATTTTGTCAAAGTTAGCACGAATTTCGTCTTATAGAGTGTCGATAATTCAAAAGCAAGCATAATTTTCTTTTTAAAAAATGTGTTTGTTTATTTTCGTTGTATTTTCAGCAAGAAAAGCAAGCGTTTGAGGGCATATAGCCGGCACGATTTGAACGTGTACCGAATGAAACTTCTATCAACCACTTTCTTTAAGTGTGGTTCAACCGGAGTAAAAGAACAAGCAGAGGTCCTGGTCTTTACTATTTGTATTCATTGATAGTATGCCACCAAATGATCCTTTCCATTCAATAGAAATCTAATCTTGTCTTATATTTGTTCTCAAGTCATTGTCTGCGAAGTTTTTCTTTCCTGCCCTTTAATATATTTGACTCTCTTTCCTTGTTCGCTTTGAATTCCTCCCGAGTTCGTCGCGATGTGTGGTTTTGTGGTCTTAGATGTTTTCTTCGGATAGTCATTTTTCAATCCCCTTTTAGCGGTATTTGATTTCATTCTTCACGTCTGTGTTCAGCTTCGTTGTTGTTTAAGTCTGATGTTAACATCCAAGAATAATAATTATGGTGCTGTCTTTCCTTTTAAAACGTGAAGTGAGCAAGTGAGGAACATGAACTGTGTCCGATGCACAAGTTCATCATCTGACAATCTGCCTCATCCATATTTCGTTTCTATTTATACGGGATCATCTGGTGCACTAATAGGATCTGAAATAATTGTCAAGAAAGAACTATCTGAACTTTTAACAGTATCCATCTCTGTTATACAGTTCAAATTTTTCAATATTTTGTACGATAAATCATTTCAAACATTCAACTGTATTACCTGTTATATCATTTGGTTTATATAGTTAAATTTTCTACAATACTGGCACTAAAATACCATTTGAACTTTTCATCGTATCCAACTCTGGAAAGGGCCTGATTGATACAACTAAAATTACTTCAATATTTGTACAAAATAATAAATTAACTAATCAAACATCAGACTGGTTCGCTATGGAATAGGTGTATGCATTCATTCCAGGTACTAATTTAGACATTAATTTATTGTGCATTACGGACCTTGACTGAATTGGCATTTAATTAGTTTTTACAGTTGCTCCATACTTGCACTGAATGGTTTTCTACTCCCTTGTTGTTCCTACCACTCCTCTCCATTCAGATACCTGTATATTTTGAATAAATTTTTTACATACCGGCTATCCATTTTTCCATTTCACTAAATTCACCAGGATGTTCATGTTTATCAAACTTTCTACTACTTTCATCTTTATGCATATGGGCTTCTAATCATTATAGTTGGTAACAAGTATATTTCTCTCAAAAACCATTCGTGTGTAAAGATTTCTTCAATGTTTACCAATCGGTGAATTAAAAATTACAACCTATGTAACTGTAACTACTACTTGAAAGTGCCTAAAATTTGCTTCCTAAAAATGGCTGTTATTGACTTGTATTACTTATTGCTCAGTTTCAGTATCATTAGTGATTTTCGGTTAGGGCTAATACTGTCTTTCAGTATCTATTAGTGACTGATGGTTTATTTTACTAATAGTGGCTTACTTTTTCGTTACTTAAATAGGCAGCTGAATGCCCCCATTTTCCTTTCCTTATCAGCATCGACTTTATCATTTTAAATTTTAGACATGACCTAAGTATATACAAAATCAAGATGCACAAAGTAGAACGGCGAAGCTTTTACAGAGCACAAAGTCAGAACGCCTACGACTGTGGCATATACACGTGAAGGACAAAGTACACAACCAGAAACCCTAAGACTATGGCATACATACGTGATGTACAGAGCACTGTCCGAACGCCCTAAGACTGTGGCATACACACATGATATACAGAGCACAGTCCGAACGCCCTTAGACTATGATATACACACATGATGTACAGAGCACAGTCCAAACGCCCTTAGACTATGGCATATAAAACATGAAGTACTGAGCACAAAGCCAGAACGACCATGAAGATTATGGCAAGCAGCAGAGAGGGTGAACCCTACAACTTTGTAGAGACCTTATTTTTGAAATTTAAGGGTTCCTACGAAGGCTGAAAAAAAAGTTTTTGCTCTAACAGTAAAAACTTCTCTAACTGACCAGATTTTTTCTGATTTTTTCACAATCTGGTCACTACGCGTATGTCGTTCACCATCTCTGCTGCTATAAATTAAACAGCCATTATAGATATTATCAATAATGAGTATTGAAGAACCACACTCAGCTAAATTAGCTCGAGAGCGACTAGAGGCAATTAAAAAATATCTACCTGTTCGTGATTCTGTTAAGCAACAACTACAATCGCGTCAGGAATCTCACGTTGAATTTGAGGAGGATACAAAAAAATTATTTAAACCTATCACTGAGACCACTAAAGGTATTCAACCTGTGTTAGAGAAAACCGCTGAAGCAACTGAAAAAATAGCAAGAAGAGCTAAGAAAACAAAAAAGATTCTTAAAAAACTTCCAGCCAAAATAGCTGCTGCGATGCCAGTCCCGGAAATACCTGAGGATGAAGATCAACTTGAAGGTGCTGAAGCAGAAGATGATGAAGCAGAAGGTGCTGAAGCACCAGCCCCCGAACCTAAATCAGCAGGTCATATAAGTACTGCTGAATTGATAAATAAATTTGATGAAGAAACTGTTAAGAAACTGTTAAGATAATTAATAACCTTAACCTACAACAATTAGCTGAATTTGCTGTGGATGGTTTTAGTCAAAGAGGTAAATTAATGAAACCTGAACACGCTAAAGATATTAAAACCCGTGACCAATGGCGAAAATCATTATATCGCATACGCATGAATGTTGAACAAGCCAGAGCTGATGATCCAGTATATCAGGGTTATGTTAGGAAAATTGATAATTTAATCGAATCAAGAAGAGAGAAGAAAGAACAAAGTAAAAAACAAAAGAAACAAAAACCTCCAAAACAAAAAACACCAAAACCATTTGAGCAATCACTTCGTGATTATCCAGAATCACCAAAAACACGACCGAAACCAAGTAAAAAGAAACCACCGAAACCAAGTGAAGAGGAAGAAGAAGAATTTCAAGACGCTCCCGGCGCAACTGGAAGTGGTCTAGGAAGTGGTCTTATTACCTGTCCCAATAACGTTCTTGCTGATGTTGATCGACTAGAAATTCTCATTGGAGGAAAACGAGCTGGTAATAATTCCCCAGAAATAATTAATGAAGCAGCTGATATTTGTAAACGATTATTTACAGGCGATATCATGGATATTAATGTATATCGGTCTCTCATTAATGAAATCGCCGATGATTATCATAGTGACTAAGTATGTAATTAGTGATAAAGTCACTTAATAATAAGATGATCATACACAATACTCGTGGACCTGCCATGGTCAGGGTAATAAACTCTCGATTACCGGTATACAAAACGACCTACGGAGGTGGACTAGGTGATGTTGTTCAGGGTCTGTTTAGAAGAATAGCCCCAAAAGCAATACCGATTGCAAAGCAGCTAGGAATGAAAGCTATTGATGTTGTTCGTGAAAAGGGTATAAGCGCTGTTGGTAATATTGCTAGCAAAGCATTCTCAGCAATCAAAGATAGACTATCACGATTAATACGCAGACCACAACCCGTCCGACCTCAACCTGTGAAATTGGCCAGCACTGAAGTGATGCCCGCAAGTGTAAGTAAAATAATAAATCAAGCCGCTAATCAAAAACTAGCGGAGTTGGCTGATATACCAATGTCGGAAAACGAAAAAAATATAACCGCCTGTCTGATAGCAGGAAGTGGTCTTCGTGTTAGACGAAGACGATAATAATAAAGATGTTTAAGCGCATATCTGACCCCGCGTTTTGACATGGATGCACCAGTACTCAAAGATGAGTCTGTGCGCGATTATCAGTATTATTCTTATGACGCACGAATTCCAGATCAGCGTGGACGAATCGAACTACAGGTTCAGGATACAAGTAGGTATTTCCTACCCGCTGAGGCATTTATTGAGGTAGAAGGTGAGATTTTAAATAACGTTAATCCTGCAGCACCAGTAGCATATGGAGCTGAAGTTAGGGTTGGTTTTGTTAATAATGGTATTATGGCGTTGTTTGATAGTGCTACGTACGTGATCGACGGAAAAAATATTGAATCAATTCAGAAAGACGTTGACGCTGCTACAACAATATTGGGTTTGGCAAGATACAGCGGCGATTATTCAAGATCGGCTGGCCCGTCAATGATGTTTGCAAAGGATACAACCAATTTTCCTGATAACAGAAACGTAAACATAGGTAATGTAAGAGCTGCAGGAGGAGCTGCTGATGGTCCTGCAGTATTATCGATGAATGAAAATTTCAACATAGGATTTGCAGCACGTAAATCAATATTGAAAGGTGACAGAAGATTGTTTTCATCTGCAATTCCACTTTCACATATCTTTGGATTCTCTAGAAATGTCAGAAAAGTCATTTTCGGAGCCAAACATACTGTTGTACTTGTACGAAAAGGCACAGACAATGATGCAATATGGCGACCCGTTGGTGATGATGGTAAAGTAATTCTTACAAAACTTTCCCTGTGGATGCCAGTGATGACTCCAACAATACCTGAAGAAGATCGGTTACTTGCTTTTATGAGTCAAGGTGGTAAATCAACTTTGTCATGGTTAACAATGACCACAGATGCTATCCAGGGTAATATTAATGGTTTATTTACATGGCAAATAGCCTCTCAGCAGGGTGTTTCTGCACCACGGCATATATTTATTGCTTTTCAAAGTGCTGCACGATTAAATAATCAAGAACGTAGTGAAATGATATTCGACAATCTTGGTGTTTCTGAAGTATCTCTGAGGATAAATGGACATCAAGAACCATCCGAGGATATTTTATTGAACTTCGATCAAAATCATGTAGCACGTGCATATCATCGTCTGATGACGTTCATGGGGCGTGATCAAAATATTGATACTGGTTTACAAATATCGCAGCGTGATTTTACAACTTTATACCCGATTTATTACTTTTCACTAGAACATTTAGATTTAACCAGACAATCAGTCGTTGACATAATCTTTCGATCTCGTGTTAACAGAAATATTATAGATATTCCTAATTATAGAGCAATCGCCGTTATACTCAGCGATAAATCGATGTTACTCGAAGGTGTTGGTGGACGAATGAGAGTTATTGATGCCCCAGTAGAAAATATGTAAAATATTTTCTAAACATGTAATTAGATCGTTCATAATATTAATAATGTCATATCATCACGTTAGTGTAAGTCTGACTCCTGGTCAGATTAAAAAGCTGCAATCAGCATCAAAAAATAACTGTGGAATAAAAATATCGCTAAAGCGAGAACAAATGACCGGTGCAAATAAATTATCGTTGACCGAGCGTCAGTTCAAAAACTTCAATGACGCTAAAAAATCAAATAAAGGTGTAAAACTTAATCTTTCTGCGGGCGCCATCAAAGACGTTGCTAAATCGGGTGGTATATTTCCACTTCTCGCAGCCACACCAGCATTATAGCCGCTGCAGCCCCAGCTGTTGCAAAAGCAGCTGCATTAGGTGTTGTTGGAACTGCTGCTGGAATGGCGTTAAAGAAAGCAACCGGACAAGGAATCAAAAAAAAGGGAAGCGGTCTAAGATTACCAGGAACCCCGTATTCGTGGTACGGAAAGGGTCTAAGATTACCAGGAACCCCGTATTCGTGGTACGGAAAGGGTCTAAGACTTCCCGGGACAGTTTATTAATATCACCCATGTCCAATTTTGATTTACTTAATGCTGCTCAGCAACTAAATTTAAAAAATTTCAGAGGTGTTTTTATGCGCGATCAATTACCAAAAAATCCAAACAATATTGAAACCGGTATCATTAATCTCGATAAAAACTCTGGCCCAGGCACGCACTGGGTCGGATATGCAATTGATCCACGTGGAATTATTTATTTCGATTCGTATGGATTAACACCACCAAAAGAATTTTTAGAGTACGTTACCGGCGATATTCCAATCTGGTATTCAACGCTACCAACACAAAAAATAACTGATCCTCCAATATGCGGTCGTGAAACCCTCGCTGTGCTTGATGCTGTATCAAAATCAACAGCACCACCTCATAAAGTCGTACACGCGTTCACTACGCTACGTCATAACACTTAAACAGATATCAGTAAATATAATGGTAGATATTTATGGAAGATCTACTCGCAAAGATAAGAAGGTGGATTTATCTAAATATGCAACTCTTGATCAGCTCAGAAATGAAATCGATGATTTATTAAATATCACAAGTGTGGATCAAAATGAAGTCGTCGTTTTTCAGGACAAACAAGGACGATTAAAAACGAGTAACATACAACTACTAGATGTACTTGTACGAATTCCCAACGCGGTTGTTAATAATATCATTACTTTTACTGATCAAGGTAAAATACAGGATTCCGGTAAATCGGTTAACGACTATGTTAAGAAAACTGGTGATGTATTTACCGGTGACATTATTATGTCAGGAAGAAAAATTACATATCTTGGAGATCCAATCGCAGATACAGACGCAGCAACAAAAAAATACGTCGATGATCAAGAATCCAAATACGTGTCAGTGCGCGGTGGTATAATGCGTGCATTTCTCGACATGAATAATAATGGTATTAATAATCTCAGAACACCAGAAACAGATTTCGACGCCGCAACGAAGAAATACGTCGATGATAAGGAAATTCCAATAACGACTTCGTTAACGACAATCAATGATGGAATTGCTACATTTAGAGCTGATTATATTAATCACGTGCAAACGTTTCTGAATTTCCGTAGAAATGTAAACAGATCTATTAATGACTTTTTTGGAACTCCACCAGTCGTTGACATAAAACTTACCGACATTAATATGAAAATCAACGATATTGTTAGTGGAATTCCTAATATCATTGAAAAAACGAATCTTATTAAAATTCCTCACAAGCAGACCTTCAACGTAGTATACACAGTAGCATCAGGATTAGGAGTATGGACACTGCAAGATAATAATCTCAAACACACCGCAGAAGTCACTGGCGTATACAGACTGTCCGTATTTAGTAGTGCAAAATTCAGTATATTTACTACATTTCCATGGCGTTATTCAAACGATACTTTTTCTGGAGTTGTATCCGTTATAATAAATAAAGATGCGGAAGAAACATTTCTGCTGGAGGCATCTGATAAAAAATTAACCAGAGCACTATACTGGTGGTGCTTGGAATTTGTGTGTGAAACTCCTCAATTAGTTATCTAGATAAGTATAATGAATCAAGAATCATTTATCGACGTTCAACGTCACAGATACGCTCAAGTATGTGAGTGTCAAACCAAACTAAACAATATCATCGACGATTACACGATAAAGGTAAAACAATAACGATGACAGCGCCTGCAGTTGTAACAATTATAGTTTCAACGGCAACAACATGCGCAGGTATTTTCAGTATTATCGCTAAGAAAATATCTACGTGTACAAATGATAAACTAAACGAGTACATAATGAGATTGCACACAGCAACAGCCGCCTACACTAAATTATGCTCGTATTTTTCCTTGCATCTCAGTGATGGTAAAATATCTGATGAGGAGTTCGTAACGATAATGAAAACCTACGATGAAGCATTCATAATCGCTAGTGACAATAACGGAAAAATGGAGAATTAAATAATAACGATAACAATAATGTCATCGTTAGAATTACTTCAGCAGATCGTAGCTAATACAACGCCGTCAAAAACTACTACGATATCATTAAGTTCAACCAATCCTGAATTTAGCGTTAACTTTCCAACCGCAATTCCAGCAAAGGAAATAGCGCTAGCACAACTGCGCGATTATCATAGCTGGCCTAATATTAGGTCAAAACCATTGGGTGGACAACAACCAAATAATTCACTGGTATTTGCGAATAAGAATAAACCGGATGGAAGTCCTGATTGGCAAGTTGTTGGAATTACAACGGGTAGTTATCAAATAGACGAGATTAATGATGAGTTCCAACGCAGAATTAAATCTATCACAGGGGAAGAATCTAAAATAGCGATTACTGCTTACGAACCAACACTATCAGCGGTGATTGAAATAAATTCTCCTGATTACCTCGTAGATATTTATCAGAGTTCGATTAGATCCGTGTTAGGATGGCCTGAAGTCGCACCTGTTTATAATGGAGTTTCAGAACCAACTAAAAATGAATTTAAAACGAGTGAAGAAAAATTCATTAAAAATCCAGAGTATCGAAAAAAACATCCATGGAACTTAATATTTGAGTATTATCCAGAACGTAATACATACTACTTTACCGATTTTGATGGTAAATTGATACCCAAGATAAATAGATCAGTACTTACTGTTATCAGGACGCCAGGGGCGCGTGATAGAGAAATTGTTGATGAAGAATTTTTTTAAGAATTTTTAGGTACTCTTAAACCCGAATACGATAAAACATTTATTGATTTAAGAAATTTACTTATTTCATTATCACAACATTACAACGATAACGTAAAGCAGCAAATAATCGAGTCAATAAAACATTTAAATGGTATCTTATTCGATTTGTACATCGCCAATCGAAGTATTATAAACGCTGCAATTGATACTATTAGAAGTGAACACGCAAGTCTAAGAACTATGCAATCATTTCTTAATCATTATAAAATAAAAGAAGGGGAATTACAAACATTTATTATACCAGATTTAAATAACGCTGAAATCAAGAAATCATTAAATGATCTTATTGAAGAATATTATCCTGGAGTAATTGAATCATGGAGAAAAATAGCCCCACCACCGGTTATACTAAAACGCAATAACAACCCTTTTGGTGCCGGACGTCATATATCGCCAGGCATTGTAAACATAACATCAGTTATTGCAGTCAATCTGGTATGCGATGTTATTGAAGGTAGCTATCAGGTAGATCTTTCTAAGTCTAGCCAGGCCCAGCAAGGGTACATATTATTCAGTTTTAGTCCATTGGCCCCTCCCGGTGCGTTAATTGTATCAGAGCCAATTAACCCCGTGTACCTGCGAGTTCATAATCCGTTATTATCAAGGATACACTTTAAACTTACAGACCAAAGAAATGAAGAACTAAATATAAATCTGTATGTGAAATCATAATGCGTTTTTATCATAATGCGTCATCATAACAAAAACAAAAAAATATCCGGATGTATAGTGCTTGTCTATAATACTGTATTCTTTGTTTACATAAAATCCGCGTACAGATTTCTCATAGTACACAATCGAAATCTATTATCTAGAAGGCTGTGGCTGCATATTGATTATTCCATAACGGCTGTGTATATGTGGCCGATTACCGCGTAAAGTTATTTTAAGAACATCCGCTATGACTAAATCAATATCCTTGGTTACGGCTTACGCATAGACTCAGTGTTAATGCAGAATTATATATATTTTTTGGAAATTAGAAATATAAAATCCCATTTTACACAGAAAACTGTGGTTTTTGTTAAGAATACTGTAGTTTTTAGGAAATAGGCTATTGGTAAACACATACTAACTTTTTCAGTATATATTTATAACAAGGTCCGATAGCTCAATTGATAGCGTGTAGAAACTCTCATCCGGAGGGTCATGGTTCGAAACCCGAGAAAGACATATGTCTGCGGGAGGCGATTTTAGACCAAGATTTATAATCTATTGGGGGCTCCAGCCCCCCCGTCTTCAAAGTACACCAGTCCATTACGTCAACACGTGGTGGATTCACTTTTGTGAATCACCCATTGGTTGATCGTTATGGGTTGGTGTGCTGGCGTGAAGACGGCATTTTCATCATCATCATCATCATATCATCTCATCAAAAATATACAGCGGGGGGTGATATGAGGTCGTGACCTTGTGACTTCACTAAAGGGGTACCCCACACAAGGGCCATTCCAAAAGACACAATCGCAAAACTAAAAATAAACCTAATGAGATTCCAGGTCACAAAGACCAATCAGCCTTTGAGTTCCTAGAGTTTCGGTTACGGATATCTAGGAATTCTTGTAAGGCAATAAACAGAATCTGATTGGTCGCTAAAATAAGACCTACACGTGTATAAACAACCCTCTGAGTTCCTAGAGTTTCGGTTACGGATATTTAGGAATTCTTTCGGGGGTAAACAAATAACACGTACAGACAGCCCTCTGAGCCTCTAAAGTTTCGGTTTCGGATATTTAGGGGTTCTCTTGGGGGTAAATGTCTAAACAAAGATTCGGAACCTCATTAGGTTTATCTGATACAACTATGGAATGGTAGATCGAATATCACCCCGCGCTGTATATTTTTGTTTATTTTTATATTAAATATACACTTATTATATAATGAATTTTGAAAATATCAATGTCATTGTTTCTGCGATTAAAAAATTACAACATAACGGTATCAATGTATCTGACAATCTTAATGCTGAAAAGATTCTATGTGATTTTGACTCATTACAACAACGAAAGAACGAGAACAGATTCACGCTATCCGCTGATTATAAATTCATGAAAATTATCCAACAAGGAATGTTAAAGTCACTGGCAACTGTCACTGATGATCAAGTAAAATTGTTTGTGCCTCTCTCAAACGCTATTGACAAAATCAAGCTAGAATTATCTCATGGATACGAACAGAGAAAGATTATGAATTTTCCTATAAGACAATTAAGAGAGCATTGTGAAAATACGAATGAAAATGACAGCGATAATGATGGACCATTGACTGTGATAATAGCTAAACAAAATCCTTGGGAAAATTAACATAACCATTATGCTTCAGTAGGTATCATAGATTTGGATATGTTTCGCATTGTGGATACCTCATATTGACAAGTATTGTATCCCAACCATTATGTTTCAGTAGGTATCAAGTACAATATTGCACGTTGTGTAAAGTTTTTCGTTGAGTTTGCTAGTCTTCGTTGGGTCAAAACCCCAGGAAGGTTAACGGGAAGTAACATTAGGTTTTAAATTTGTTGATCAAATACTGGTTTTTTCCAGTTCTTTTGCTTGTATTATGTAGATTTTTTCTAGCGAATTACGATAAAATCCGGAAAAAAACAGTTTTTCATCGATAAATTTAAAACCTAATGTTAATTCCCTTTAACCTTCCTGGAGGTTTGACCCAACGAATTTGTCAAAATCTGACTGATTTTCACTGATTTTTGGTCATTTTTCATGCAAAAAACGAGATTTTCGAACAAAAAACGCGGTTTTCAGAACAAAATCAACGAGAAAAAAAACCCACTAAATATTTATAAAAATTATTTTTATTTGCAGTACTTGAGATCCAAATTCACTGGTATGGACAATCAGGATAGCTTTTGACATTAACTCGTATAAACGGATAACTACGATATTTATCATTATGCTTGACGGAGCGCTTAATCATTTGGTAACATTAAAAATACGGTAGACTAAACGTATTGAAACCTAATTTTTTGCAAAAATCTTTTGGAAAAGGAAGATTTATATATATTTTCTGCCACGTATTGTACCGATTGTGGTACTATGTCAAAATATTTGGCAGCAGAATTAATTGACTTGAACACAATTTCTTCACCATCTGCATTTACGGATTTAACAGGTCTTGCAAATCGTACGCCGCCAGTGTTTCCAAACTTACAGTTTTCACTTTGCGTGATGATTCGTAGATTTCCAAGTGAGTTGTCAAGTTTATTGCCGTTGATGTGATCCACTACATACCCATCTTTGATCAATCCAAAATAACACTCATAGGTAAATCTATGTGATAAATATCTTTTTTTCTTGCCATTAGTAGTAAACGCAAGATAACCAGTATTGATAACACTACCGATTGGTTTTTTCATCCTGCAATTCCTGATGATGCCATTACGAGATGCTTCATAATTAGTGATCACTGGGTGCTTCACAAACTCATTTTGTTCCATTTATATATATATAATATTTATTTGTCTAAATCATTGTTTTTTGAAAATGAAGCCAGATAATCTTCTTCGGTTTCTACAGGAGAATCAGCGTTATATTTTTTATCGTAATATCGTTTCAGCTCTCTGTACTTTTTACCACCGCATTGCGCACACAGTTGAGTCCTTCCTCGCACTCCAGCACTACACACAATACACGGTTTTGGTCCTAGACTCCCATTTCTGACGCATTGCATATGATAACTACAGTATTCATTCACGCATGTTCTGTTACACGGAGACGTATAACCGATTTTTAACCAGTTGCAATGATTTGGTTGAATCATATACAAAAGATTAATGTTCAATTAAATATATATTTGCCTTAATTATAATATGGAAGAATTATCCGTGATTGAACCCTACGCAACCAGATTTGATCTTGACAGACTACCTGAGTATAAACTTAGTATTTCGATGCAAGATCTAGCTTTAACGAATACAGATATAACTAAACGTATCCGTGAAGCCAAGAAGGAATTTCGTGACGATGGTGCAGTTCATGCATGGTCAACATTCAGAGTTGGAAATGTTTCTAATACGATGAATGACAAACGAGGAAGAGTAATCATTAACCACCTTGATAATCAAAAATATTTTATTTTAATAAAATTTATTGTAAATACGGAAGAAGATATTTGGATTATTCGTGACAAGCGCGATCCCGTCCGCGTGCAGTCAGGAAATAATATCTTCTTGAGTAATAAATCTAAACCAGGAATACTAACTGGCATAGATAAACCGTATTATGAGCGATCGTACCCTGTAACTGCGGTTGTCTATGGAATATTTCCGCTGAATAATAAACCTGATGTTGGGGATCTCAAACCGATGAAATTGTCATCACCGTTGACAGCATCAACGAGAATAAATTGCGTGGCTGAGCGAGTTACAGAACACTTTACAAACGCGATACGTGGTAATGGTTTAACTGATTTAAGACTTAAAAAAATAAATGCATGGGCAGAGTCGGTTAAAGATACCGGAGCGTCTATCAGCGACGTTGCTGAGCTATAGAGAAAATTAAGATTTCCAATAACAGTAAAAACGTTAACCGGAGAGATTTTGTACAAACCGAAATATACAAAAAATGGAACTCCGATAGATATTATTGATCATAACGTGCACTCATGGACTGCTGCAGTAACAATATTTCCACAAGATAGAACGGCTAAATTTTATGACGGTGATATCTTTGATTTTATTAAAAATATTAGTAAAACCGATCCTGTTTCTGTTTGGTTATTTCAGAGTTCGGAATATGATCATTACGATCAATTTGTACGACCTAACGGTGATATTTATCGTACAGAATCTCTCCATGAGGAAATGGAACATCTTGCGCAACGCCTTTGGCGTGAATATACCTCTGATGATGTCATAGTTAGACAATTATTGAATAACTGTTTTACTGTTCCGTCAGTCGCTGCTCATTTCGCTCAGGAGAAAAATTCATGGAAAACGACACGATCGGAATTTCTTGAAGATGTCAAGAAAAGTTGTATAGAATATGGGCACGGTGGATTATGGAACACCAAATACGATTACAATGATGTTATCTCGGTTGATATGGTAGCGTGTTATCCTGGAAGTTTTCTTGGATATGGAGCATGTTCTAAATACTTTAAGAGATTCGGACATCCTACACATGACATGACCAGGGTTGCGATAAACGGATCCTTACCAGATTTTGACTTAACAGGATTTGCTCACGTAGAATCATTCGAGTTTAGAGAAGATCTCCATGCGATTACTTATATTTGGTTCGGAAAACATTTTTCAGAGCGATGTTGGGTTCCGATAGTACTATTGCGATATATGCTTGATGCTGGATTTTTAATATCGTTGAGAGTAACTGAAGCGATTATATCATATAGTTCACAGAAGCAAGTTTGGTTACCAGAACCGGACAGATTTAATATCGATGATACCACGAAAGAATTCCCTGATACTGATGAAGATCATGCCATTAAAATAAATAAATGCAGGAACGAGTACGATGAAAAACTTGCAAAAGATCTTGGTAGAAAGATAATCGGTAAGTTTACTCAAGGTGGTTCATACGATTATAAACGAGCGTGTACAAGATTGATTATAGACGATGCTGAACTAGATTTTATAATCGCTGATACAACGGAGAAAAACACATTTATAAACAGATGTAATGCTTATTTATCAGATGGAACAAAACTAGGTACCATTGTGAGCTATCTTGATGGCGACTCACCACAGTTTACTCATTTAAGATCTTCGATGTTAGCTTATGTTTCGATAAACCTATTATCGATGATAAATAGATTTCCTCGTTACGCTGTTAGAGTTGCTACGGATTCATTTTATGTACATAAAAAATATAAAGATTTAATAAAACTCGGTAATGGTGAATGGGGAACATGGAGGATAAAACAAGAAAATATACTTAGTTATTCTGAATCTGCCGATGTTGAAATTGCGGAGACATATTACAAAAATAATAATCAAATATCAAAGTCATCTACACCATCTGTGTACGATCCTGTATCTAGACATAAGACCGTTTATCTTAATGGGTGTGGAGGGTCAGGTAAAACAACTCGTGCGATTAACTTATTTATGAATAATAACTCAGATATAATTGTTTTGACACCTACACATAAACTTGCTAGAGAAATAAAGCAACGAGGAGTAAAATCATGTACATACCACAGTTTCTTTAGATGGTGCGGAGACACGTGGACCCCATCGCGGATGGGTGAAAAATATATACCTAAGTATATTATACGGGACGAGATATGCACGGTGTCGTTAGAAACACTAAAAAGATTTCTTGAATGGTTGTTATTGAAGAATACTGCTGTGATTATGTGTGGCGATCATGGTCAACCACCACCCTTTGATGGACAGTCTCCACATGAATGGCTAAAGAATAATGTAGATTATTACGAAGAAATACATGATGACCATAGAGCTATTGATGAACCGCTGAAGGAACTTAAAAGATTAATCAGACTTCAGCCAGATCAAATACAATGAGAAATTCTGCGTAAAGTAATTGCAGAAACTTCTATGAATGAATTTTGGATTTTATGGAGGCCTGCTGATTTGATAGTCGCAAGTAGAAAGATAGTTCATGATGAACTGCAAAAGAAATTATTTACGTTACATAAAGAAAAGTTTCCGGATCTACATGTACCTTTGTGTTATCGCCCAGCAGATACA
This sequence comes from Megalonaias nervosa, assembly GCA_016617855.1. Lineage (NCBI taxonomy): Eukaryota > Metazoa > Mollusca > Bivalvia > Unionida > Unionidae > Megalonaias > Megalonaias nervosa. Next base: position 18,091 of record JAECUM010051463.1, on the reverse strand, counting down.
CGACGACAAAATATTGAAGTTGAAATACCCGGTGCCTTGGTTCCACCAAGGGTACAGAATCTTGTCTTGAATGATATCGTGTTGGTTGCTGTTGATGTTGTTGAGAGCGCGTTGAACATGGATAAATCGCCATGGACGTTAGGATACGCTATAACAATTCACTCGTCGCAGGGATTAACTATAACTGATACTAGAATCTGGATTGTAGATGATCGTATTGAATGGTCGAATTTAGTCTATCTCGCCGTATCTCGAGTCAGGAGAATATCGCAACTGCGTAGGGTTATTGTAGATTACGTAATAACTGAAGAAATCACTAACAATGTCGATATCAATAAAAAATTAGTCAGCTATAAACAGTGTGACAAAAAAAAATAAACGTGACTTTGATCTTGATGCTGAATTTATTATAACACTAAAACAACTACAGAATAATCATTGCGCAAGTTGCAACTGTAATATGTCATGGCAGTGTTTTAATCCAAGACAATTTACCGTAGACAGAATTAATAGTAATCTCGGTCATACACGTGATAATGTGATGCAGACCTGTCTTGAGCGTAATCGACGTCGAGGCTCTGGACGTTTACAAAATTGAGCTTGGTGGTAATTGCGCATCCTCAGGAATTACTTGTAATTGTTCACGTACAAATCCACGTTGAGGGGCTGTAGATCTAGTCTGTAGATTGGAGGTCTACCAGTGGATCTTACCACGCTAGAAATTTTATGTGTAGTCACGCTCCAGATAGGATCGGTTGCTCTTTTTTTACCACCTTCAAGTTCGCCAGGTTCATATAAATATCTTACAGTTACATTACCTAATACTTGTTGAGAGAAAGATTCACGTCGTTGTATTGGTATATATATATTTTTTTGATCGCATTAGAAGGTTTCATGGAAGTTGCACGAGTAATTTCATTATTCAACGCAGCTATCACACTCGGTAATCTTGCAACCCATTCACGAGATCTATCTTTGAAGTCAGTAGATATTTCCTTTGCATATTGGTATCCGAATAACCGCTCAGCAAGTGTTCTATTAAATCGTTCAACGATTGCCTGATCACGATGAATTTCAGTATGTCCTCGTCTGATTTTAACGTTATGTTTCTTCATCAACGATGATACTACTCCAAGAAATTCTTTACCAGGATCAACTTGTAATAACCGTGGCCATCGTAGACCACCACGTTGATAAATGCGCTCAAACGCAGATGCAACCTCAGATGCTGTCTTTGTTGATAATGGTTCCGCTTCTTTGTATCTACTCGCAACATCAACGACAGTTAACGCGTATCTATACGTGTATTGACGTCTACGTGTTTTAATGGTATCGTGTGGTAAAAATAAAATATCTGCTTGATGAACTTCATTAGGAACGCTAACATCAAAATGCGCGTACTGAATTCTTTTAGGTGGACTCAGGAAGATTTGCCATATTGCCTGTCGTGCTAACCATGATGCAGCAACATCACGTGAAACTTTTGCTGCTTCGGCGAGTTTACTAATCGCTGCTTTACCTCTCCAGAATCCTCTCGGGGAATAATAAACAGATTCCATTATGATAGTTATATAATTAATTGCCAGCCCCTAGCACTAGTTTACCTTTCATAGCAGTTTTTACTAGAAAGCTAGCGAGAGATTCTCTGAGAGATTTATTAGGTATAGAATTTAATGCGTGAATCAATTTCACATCTGCGAGATGCCGCTGTTGCAAATCCTTACTTTTATACGCGACATCATGAACGTGACACGCTTGATCAATCTTATTTACTGGATACTCTCCTGGTTTTGGCTGATCTTGGTTATCGAGTCTGATATCGAGACGAGTTCCAGGACCACAATAATTATATCCGGGTAAATGTTTCTTACCGGGGTATGTAGCCCATGGAGTTCCTGGTAATTTTCCTAACGAAGCAGCAATACACCCCCCATTTGTCTTTGTTGGAATAAATTTATATTTCTTGGTGCCACATTTCACACACTTACCTGTAAGTGCGCGTCTTTTATTCTTCGTTGTTATTGTCGTTAATTCAGTAGTAGGTGTAGATGCTCTGCATCGAACACAATATAGACTCATATTATTTATTATATGGATATAATTGACTTTTCTGCGACACGAAAACAAGAGCCAGTAAAGCACCATCCAGCGTTACCAAATTCTATCAGAATGATTATAATCGGTTCGTCTGGAAGTGGAAAAACGCAATTATTACTTAATCTAATAATGAGATGGCTGAAGTGGGATAAATTATATTTGATAGCGCCATCTGTAGATGATCAGCGATGTTACGAAGTACTTAAAGATTTTAATGAAAACGCAAAATTGTTGCATGAAGACGGTGAAGTCATAGACTTTATTACTGATATTGATGAAGCGCCATCTGTAGATGATCTGGATGGATTCATTAATAACCTCGTGGTATACGATGATGTCATGCTGGACAAACAATCCAATCCAGCTCGGATATTTTCACGAGGCCGTCACAAAAACACAGACGTGATTTATGTTACACAGCGTTATACACAAATTCCAAAAGGGATCAGGGATAACTGTAACGTTTTAGTTGTGTTCAACGGAGTTGATAATCATACGCTGCAAAATATTTATTATACTTGGTGTTCTGGGGACATGGACATGAACAAATTTAAAAATTTCTTTTCAAAAGCACAAGCTGCTCCCTTTGATTTTGTAACAATAAATTTACATGATCCTAGGTCAAGATATCGTAACGGACTTGATACAATTTTTGGATAAAAACCATAGCAGCAGAGAGGGTGAACGACATACGCGTAGTGACCAGATTGTGAAAAAATCAGAAAAAATCTGGTCAATTAGAGAAGTTTTTACTGTTAAAGCAAAAACTTTTTTTTCAGCCTTCGTAGGAACCCTTAAATTTCAAAAATAAGGTCTCTATCGTCAATCACACAGCAGAACGGAGGTGCATACTGGATGTAATAGTTACAACCCTAAAATATTGTAGGTGTACCTAAACATATCGAATGACACTTTAAACCAGCAGTCTATCATCATCTTTTTGGCCCTGTAGAAATTGACAGTAAAATGTCTGAAAGGAACAATGTCATCTGGATGATTTACAGTGCAGCGTTAGAAAAATGTCTTACTGTTAGCTCGAAACACTGTTAAGTTACATCATAACATCGCCTGAAATGGCAATAAATTCAAATTGAATCAATTTTACCAGTAGCTCCGTCAGACCTAATTATAGCCTACTGTAAATAGCTTAGTACCTGTAGGAATAGTTCCCCAGGCATATATTTCCTGCATCTTTATTTACATTTCTTTATCTCTTTAAGCTTTGTTTCATACCTTACAAAACACACAAAATGTATAAATACAAACTATTTCGTTTTTGGCCGACATTTGTTGTGATTTAGTGATATGTACCATTCTCTTGTCGCATGTATAAATGCAGAGCATGGTAAGCAATTATTTTTATATAGTTTTTCACACTGTTTGAATACTGTAAATTACGAATATAATAGTTTCATGTAAATATAGGTATTTTGAGACTGTTAAGTATAAATAGTATTTTGAGACTATGTTAAGTACAAATAGGTATTTTGAGACTATGTTAAGTACAAATAGGTATTTTGAGACTGTTAAGCACAAATAGGTATTTTGAGACTATGTTAAGTACAAATGGGTATTCTCAGACTATGTTAAATATGTGTTTTGCTCAAGAATGCTATTTATATGATTGATATTATGTGCTATATTCGATGTATTTGACGATGTGGGCCATCGTTGTTTTAAAGTCAATTTAGGTATTGAATGAACCTCCAATGTTTCACGTTGGGGGGGATTGTTGATGTTTTGTTGATGTTTTTTGGTTTTTTTTACATTATTCGAATGCCATAAATTACAAATATAATAGTTTCATGTACAGATGGGTATATTGAGGTTATGTTAAGTGCGATGTATAGCCCAAGAATGTTCTGTGTGATTGATATTATGTGCTGCGTTCGATGTATTTTAAGATGTCCGCCAGCATTGTTAGTAGTAAAAGAATATAAGGGTTCTAGACCAGAGACCCCTCCCCCCAACAAGTATAAATTCCATATCTTAAAGACCCCTCACCCACCACCTATCCCTTATCCAAGTAACATCTACCTCAGACTATAGACCAGACGACGGCTAATGATTTATCGATCGGGGAAATGTATCATATTACAGAGACTTGGTTTTATTTTCCCAGCTGTTCTAAAACGTACGTAATGGAAATTCCAAAGATTACGTAATGGAAATACCAAAGAACATTCTAGAAAGAACGTAATGGAAATTCCAAAGATTACGTAATCTAAATTCCAAAGATTACATAATGGAAATTCCAAGAAAGTACGTAATGGAAATTCCAAAATAACGCTATAAAGGTAGGCAAAATTATTCTCCGTGTTCATTCAGCAAGTGGTTCTGTACCTAAGCATGTCAGTCCTTTCTTATTTTTTAAAGAATTACATCACCTATCATTAAAACATCAACTGTAGCTAACAGAAATAATTCATCATCGTGCTTATATAAATAAAATTTAACTTTTCCGCTTACTTTTCGATGACATTCAAATAACTCTCTCGTTGTTACCCTATCGACAAAATACTTACAACCTTTCGCAAAAACCTTTGACCGATTTAAGTCAATATTAATCTTGGTATATATTTCTTGACTGATCGGATCATGAAGATTATCATACTTTAACTTAAGCTCATCTCGTAACTTTTCAAGATAATCAAAATATTTGCTGTTATCCAATTTAATAAGCGAAAGTTTTATTCTATCACATTTACTAAAACAAATACCTGAAATTTCATCATTAAATTCAAATGATAACTGCTGGCCATTAACAATTATTTTTTTAAATTTTGCTACTAACTCCATCAGCTAACGTTAAATTTTCGAACATTATTTCTAAAGTTTAAACAAAATTAATTAAAGATGATGTAGAATAAATCACCTTCGGTACTGGCATAGTGTCCGAACGCAAGCGTATTAATTCCGTCCTTGCAATATCGTTTGTCATCAAAATTAATTACTCAAACAAATTCCCTAACTGGAGCAAACATAAATTCATCTTTCATCTTGCCGATTATTTTCTTCCTAGTTGGATCATGAAATCCACTACTTGCTGGATAATCTGATAAATCAAATAACTCCTTATGATCATAAATATCTTGATAAACATCCCCACATTTTATGTTATAAACAAGTGAGTCCGTATCAGTAAAGCGCAACTCCGAATCTGGCCACTGCTTTTTGGTAATATTATAGTGAAAGTCGTACATTAGCCATTTTGAAATGTCAAGTCCAGCGGCACCAACATAAATCGGTTTATTTAACTTTAAATTTGTCTTTTGTCGCTGTATTGCAGCAAGATTTTCATTAAAGATTTTCATACTAACAAAACCGTCATCGTTGACTAATTTATTTCTGCGATTTACATCATTAACTAGCTCGATGTTTACTCGCTTTCTGATATTTTCCATGGTCTTACCGAACACTGAATTGTTCATCAACTTGAAAAAGTTTTTCTCAAGGTCAGTTTTAGCAATAGCACGACGTTTGGTATTTAAATCAATATCATCTGCCATCCAACGAGACTGAGTAAATTTTAGCACGCGATGAACCTTCCTAAGGACTGGTCCAGCATCTACTGCTTGTTTCAAATTTTTGTAATATATCAAGTAATTTCCTTTACTAAGTAAATTTTGAACTAGCTTATTAACGATCGAACTTTTTACTATTGTCATTGCCTGTTGTTCAGGCGATAATAAACGATAGTCGATTATCATTGACTCTGCACAAAACGGACAGTCGTTATGTAGATCGTGTAACGAACTAGGATAATGGAGATCAACTTCAACAAAATAACTGACATTTTCTGGGAGATTTATCTCAGTCTCTTTACAAAATTTATCTGGAGTATCCAATGAAATCCACTGCACGGCATTGGCTCTGACATTGCATAACCATATAAATTATTAGTGTAAAATAAATAATATAATTTGACGGAAAAGTTTTATCGTAATTTTTTAAGTATTTCTCATTAGCTACCAAATTTTGTTTTTGTTATAACGCTAATTCAGCCTCTGATACCTTTTTCAATAAAATTAAACATATCAATATCTGTCAAGAGATCCAGTTCTATCCTGCTTGTTTTTAGCAAAACATCCCATGACAATCCTGACGTAGAATAATATTAACACGGATCTAATCCATAATTTTCATGAGTAACTTTACGAAAGCTCTCGAAAACATCAGCTAACAATAACACATCTGTTTTCAAGTATAAATCATGATAATCACCAAATGTCTTACAACCAAATTTATTCCAAGTTTCTTGTGCGTATTTGTACACGTTGTCGGATATACATTCACCTTTTAGTTGCGAGTAAAACCTGTCTCTGGGTGGCAGAGAAGTTTCATCAAATCTGCTCCAGGAGTCGAGGTACTCGTACGGAAAGACACCTTTTCTGTCAGGTAGGCATAATCCCCACCAAAGCTATTTCGTAGATTACTAAAACTACTACCAGCGCTTGCAGCGCCGTTTACAAGCTCATCCAGCGGCGCCGCCATAAATTGCAAGCTGTTGATGAAACGTAATTTACCAAGCGTAACTGACATATACTTTCAAAATTGTTTGGAATACATTTTATTACATTATTTAATTTTAGTTTAGATTTAATTTCATCATCGCCAAATTTTTCGACAACGATATGACTATCATAACCACGAAAATTATGTAAAACGACAGGAATAAAATCTGACCCATGAAATTTCAAATTACAATTATTATGTGCTGCTCCGCGATATTGGCCGTTTATGTAGCAGTGATCACGCACTTTATCGCAAGAGATTTCATCGCCAAACATAGGTTTCTCGCAGATATGACAATTAACTGCCTCGTCGAAATCAAGTTGTTGTTTTGGTGTTATTTTTATTGGAGCTGTTTTAGATAATCTGTTCAAAATTTTATTAACATCATCTATTAAATTTTTAAATAACCATACCTCGATATAATTTTATTTGACTTCAAAATTTATCGTTAACGCAACAAACTACTTTATAAGCTGCTCCACAAGGAACATGTTGTATTTTTCTGGTGCTTGATTTATTTGGATCATTTTCTACACCTGGCACAGGAACAAGTAAACACTCGAAGTCGGCGTAAATAGCAAATGGAATACTTAATTTATGATAATAATTTTTAAATTTTAAAACTTTTTCTTTCTCCGTTGGCATTGTTATTTTTGAACATTAACACAGTATTTGAGATGATCTTGTAGTTTTTCATTTTTTAGAAAAACCTTGCAAACAACGATAACAAAAATATTTCTTATTTTTATCTTTACTATATTGTCTACCAACTAAGCAGTTAAAGTTTTTTTTATCCAAACGTAATGTCCTTTATAAAACAGCAAGTTTATTGTGTTTTGTGTAGCTCTTTCTGAGATGTATCTGGGATAAACATTTTCATGTTGGTCAAGACCAAACACATTAACTGAAATATTATTTTGTCCCTCAACCTTTGGTATTTGATTTTCTGCAACTGGAAAGTTAACGCCGCTAAAATTTAATTTTGATACGTGACTAATATACTTGTCGACTCGATCAGCACGTTTTCTGCTGGAAACATCGCAGAAAGAATAGCCCATTGGAAACATTTGTTATCGGTATTTTTTACATTTATGCAACATTTTTTTGCTTTTAATTTTTTGAGGGAGATCAACGTAAGAGTTACCGCGAAGTACGTTATATCTCGCTGTGTGAAATAAAACTTCCTCCATCACCTCAAATTTCCAACCTGATCCTGATACAGTAAATTCCTCCAATTTTTATTTATTTCATGATGTATTTCATCCGAGACTGAGGAAATATTTGTTCCAGCTAATATTTTTCGTGATTTAGAAGTTAAATATGGTTCGGCAATCTCTTTATCTTCTTGAGATGCATGTAACTTTCACAAAATAACATGATACTGTACTATTAGTTTGATACTTTTATGTACTGCAAGTTCTCGCCTTACAGTTGGATGTAGAAGATGAAACAGATTTGTCGAGTTAAAATTTGCTAAAATATTTTGATCATCAAATTTATAACTGTTATCAAATCCTGCAAAAGCAGTAGCTTTTTTTGTAGGTTCTCCTATAAGGCTCTTTTTGACTACATCTCGCAATTTCATCATTATTATATAACATAATATATATTTAATTGATATCGTTATTTGAAAAATCAATTAGAAATAAAAAGAAAATGCTTATAATATAATGACACAAAATTTGGATACGTAAGACTGACAGCAGAGGAACAGGAAGAATATCATGTCCATCCGATTTATAACAATAATTATGCGGGAAATATGTTAGTTTCAGTGATTCACGTCAAGTACGGAAAACCGTTTGGTAAATCAACACCAGCTGGTTATAAGATTAGCGTAAAAGGTGATAATGCCGAGAGAGTTGAGGAAAGATTTTATTTATACTTTGTTTTGTGATGAAATTCCAAAAGGACAACGTGTATATCATGTTAACGATAAAGTTACTGATGATAATATTGAAAATTTATCTTTACGAGATGAATTTCAACCTCATCCCGTATTTGATCTTTATGAAGAAAATGATAGCGGGATTATACGAAGTATTCAAACGAAAAAAGTTATTGGTTTTATGAACAACAGCGGTCATCTCATCGTAACTGTTAGAGGAACACTAATAGATCAAGTTGGTTATTTATCACATTGTTTTGTTTACTAAGTGTTTAACAAACATATATCTGATGTTTTGGTAATAGACCACGTTAACAAAATTAAAACAGACAATTGTCTGGAAAATCTCGAACTTGTTACCCAGCAAGAAAATACCAGAAGAGGACGAGGTGGTGGTTGTAATTTTAAAAATCCTAAAAGACCTATTGTTTCAATAAATCTTGAAACAGATGAGGAACTAGTATTTCCTTTAATAACAGCTGCTGCAAGACATTTTAAAATTATTCCTAGGACAATAAAATATATTGCAGATGGACTAACAAATACGGCAACGTCAACGTCAACCTTTGACAGAATCATATTCAAATACAACAATTAATTATATTTTCAAGTTCAACTTTAGTAAGACAGTTATGGGCAAACATTAACTCATCATCTCTATCAAATTATAGCGTTATTATTGCGCTATCATTAAATTTATTTTTTTCTGCTACTGTTAGCAAAATTTTATTAGAATCACCTTGCCTCACGTTGACGTCAACAAGATAAGAACTATATCCTGACAAACATTTTCGAACTGCTTCGGCTAGTTATTTATAATTTAATATATTCACTTTATGATGATATTTTATCTCGTTAACCATCTTATAATAATAATTTAGATAAAAATATATTTATAGTATGGATTTTGCAGACGGTTATACAGATGATGATATTCTATTTGACACCAACGATTACGACAACGACTTTGTCGTTGTTGACAGAAAAAATTACAGCAGACCGACAACTGGACGATATGATGTTAAGTATCATATCACAAAGAAAATCTCGAAATTTAATTTTTCAGTAGATGAAAATCAGTCATTTTGGCGGTTGATAAAACCTTTTTTAAACATTAGAATCCCGGGCCGACAGAAAAATATAAAATTCGACTTTATATTTGTCAAGATTTTTAACCTAATGATGATCTCTGACGATCGCAGACAATATCTGATATCGTTATGTAAACTAGTAAAATGTAAATCTGTTAAACGTAACTACGAGGAAACTTATAACAATATTATTTCAAAATAGATTTAGTTGGAACCCAGCTGTTAAATTTATTGCTGTAGCCGCGCCACTTGACAAGGCTCTTATTACCTTCTTTCCTAATGACTTTTTCAATAACAAATATATCTTGCTCAGTTATCTGCAGTTCCTGCTCGTGAAAACTACCTGTTATTGGCTCACCTAATAAATCCTTTAGCGCATATGTTACAGGTATTGTCAGTAAAACTTTATCAACAAATACTTCTTCACTCCAGTTTGGGGTAAATCCTTTTAAATGTTTTTTTCGTCAGAGAAATTCTAACTCGATCACCAAATTTAAATTTATGTCTGCGGTACATGTTTTCATTTGCAAGAATCGGATATTTAATTGCGTCATTTGGTGACATTTTCCTTTCGCCCCTCGAAAGGGATCTGTGTTTCGTGTTATTATATTTGTTAATAATTTGCAAAAGATCATCAATATATCTGTTTGTGTTTTAAGCTGTCAAATGTTTATGTATCAGCTCGTTTAATGTACGATTAAATCTTTCAACGACAACGCTCTTTCCCTCATTTCCTGTAACATATTTTTTTATGTTATTTTGTTCCAGAAACTGCTCAGTTTTTTTTATTAAAAAACTCCGCTCCGTGATCAGTCCAGATTCTGTTTGGTTTTCTTTCTGTACTAACGATGACCTGTTTTCACGCATCAGTTATTGATGTTCCAGTTTGATCCGAAACAGGTACACTAAACGCGTATTTACTAAAAACATCTATGACGTCAAAAAGATATTTCTTTGGAGCGCCATCAGCGCCAACGTTAAACTGATCAAGATTTGACACATCAACTAAATCTATTGCCCAGATATCGTCGACCGCTTTTACGACAACTTTACGTCGCGGAAACTTTTTTTTTAGGTTTATGTAGCCCTAACGCCAGATCATCATACAATTCTTTAACGAATCCGAACTTATATTTTGTTCCTATCATTCCTTGAACGAACCTTCTATGAAATCGTTCTCTCATATTTAGAGGCTTCATATCTTTAAGTTCGTCTAGCATTACCTTATCACAGCCGTGCTTATCTTGTTCGTTATCACGATAACAAATATCATGACGCATTGCAATTGCATGGACTTGATTGTAAGGTTCTTGTCCTGGTAATGGATTCTCGTTTTCGTCTAACTGTGCGTGTAGTGGATTCTACGGCCCAGTGTATTTATGGCCAGGCAATGTCCATCCTCCTTTGGTTACGGTAATTTTCCAACAAATTTGTGGATGTCAATGCCGCTGCCAATTACCCCACGTCGACTGCATTATTGACAGTATGTAACAATTTTATCTTGTTCTATACAAAGATCTTTATCACAATTACAATTACATTTAATTTTATTTTTTTAATCGTCGACAAAAATATTTAGCTTCGTCAATTAATCATCTACTAAAATAACCTCCCTGACATTGTCAGGACACATTCCAGCTCCGGATAATTTCTTTAAAAACATGCTTTTTTTCTACCGCAAACAGCGCAAATGCTTTTTAACATTGTTCTATTATTTTTTGTTTTTTCCGTTGTCTCATCCTTGTTCGATATTTAGTTTTACATTTGAGATAGTATGTTGTCATTACATTAAGAAGTTTAGATAAAATTAATTGCAATCTCATCATTTGCGTGAGAAGGTTGCTTGTCAGATTGCAAAATAAATTTTAAAAAATTAAATTTGGACTCTCCGGATATCTGTCGGATAAATATAATACAATAATAACCACAAGCTGATGTTCCAACCGGCCGTAGTTGATTGGAATAGTAATTTATTTTTTAAATTTTTTAAAAATATATTTTTTAAAAGATAACTAGGAGGAAGTCCGAACGAATCAAAATAATTATTATCGTAGACAGCAACCTAATGAGTGCCGGAGCCATCATCGAAATTTTGTATATTTACAACACACGAACCACCTGCTGGTACATTATCTAACTCGTGTTTGGAATATACTCCTCGAAATCCGACAATGTCATTTAATTTTTCAATTATATCGAAATTACACAACGGAGTCAATAGCGTCTTGCTGCCTGGAAGAGTCATTCCACGTACTATCCCTAACAGATTTGGAATAAGAATGCCTGCTAACCCCGCTAGAAGCGGAGAGAAAGGAATAGTTCCACCTTGTTTTGTTTTTCTTGGCGACTTCTTTTTTTCAGATTTTGTCGCTGGCGATTTCTTTTTAGCTGGTGATTTTGTCGCTGGCGATTTCTTTTTAGCTGGCATTATATTATTTATTGTTATATAAAATTTGTTTGATTCCATCACCAGATACCGCTTTTTTAGTTGCTCCAGATACTGCCCCTGACGCTCCTGCCAGTCCAAGTGTTCCTAATACCGGTAGAATCTTTGGTAAAATTATAGAAAGTGCTGGTCCAAAAAATCCGCCGTGTTTTGCCATCGCTGTTATTTCCGCAACGGATAGTTTGAGAACAAAGGGTTTTCCCTGATCCAGCTTATTAATTTGGTTTAGAGTGAACATTGCTTTCATTGCAGACGCGCCCGTCTTTGGGGATACCATTACAGAGACAGAATTACGTTTACAGCTGCTGCTGATAATTTTTTAATTTGGCCGGGCGTTAGGTATATTTCTCTGGTTGTGTATTCCGTTTTCATTTTATACTTGTGTGTTAGACTAAACAGTCATCCTTCCCTTCGTCGCATCAATTGTCAAAAATCTATCACTGACAACTAGCGCATATTCGTTATGCGGATTAGCTGCACCTAGAGCCGCACCAAGGGTCCAGGTGACTTCAATATCAACAGTCGATCCAATAGCTCGCTCGGAATGTTTTGATACGTCAAAATAAAAGATAGGATACAGTGATCGAAATTCCTCTAATGATATCTGCGTCCTGATATTTTTGCATAGCCTCTATAAGATACATGTACGGCCGAGATATGTTTCTTGTTTCATCATCAGCAAAATTACATTCGATTGCACGTTCGGGATATTGTTTAGAATTTACTCTAACAAATATTCGTCAGACATAAGGGTTATCAAATACGGAGTTGTTCATTTCTTGATCATTACGGAGTGCCTGTCGTTGAAAAACAACGAACAAATGTCGAGGTAATTGATCGCTTCACGTAGTTGTAACGCGCCAAGTGTAATCGGTTGCGTTGGGAAGAATTCTTGTTGGATAAATTTTGTTTTGCTGAAAATATATTTTTTTCGTGTAAGCGGTCAATAATGATTCAAGCTCTATTGTTTTAGCTATCGATGGGACAACTCGTGGCATCCACAGCGCCAATCTTGTAATATCAAACCGTCCTTCAGCTACTCCATCAGCGTGCATTATACAATCGTTTTGATCAGCTCGATCTAAAATAAGTGTATGTTTTATTCCGCGAAACACTTTGTTATACTCGCGGCAAAATCCAAATATTGTACTTAACGGAAGCATCATCGTTATTTGGCGAGATTCTGCGGCAAGTGCTTTTCGTTTGGCATATAAGTTGATCGTCGTGCATTTCCAAATGCGCTTCTTATTGCAGCTGCTACTATAGTACCACCAGCTGCATCTGCGGTTAATGCTGCAACAGTATGTTGTGCATCCGCATTAGCTGCAGCTGGTGTTAGAATAAGTCTATTTCCAACATCAGCGTCAGCTAGCACTCCAGTTTTTAATTCGCTTGAAACAGCTGTCCCAAGTCCAGTATCCTTAAACCACATCATATTCGTGGCTATTGATGTCGAATAATCATCACTGAACGAGACGATATTTAGTATTGTACTTGTTATTGGCAAGTGCATTGAAATATCTTCCACAGTCTGATTGGCCATTTGGTACCGTGCACTTTTAAACAAGCTCCAGCCATTATTAACAAGTGCAATTTCTGCACCAGCTGGAATAACACCGCCTATCGCAGTTAGTAATTGACCACGCACTTCTAACACCGCCTTGTGTGGTAACAAAAACACGTCCTCGTCTCTTGTGTTAAAAGTTCTGACGCCAGCTTTATTTGGTTCGTTTGAGTTTTCGTAAAGATACTCAATATACTCGAATTCTGTCACCGTGTCGTCGGTATCATGTTCTTCGGCAAGATCAAGATAATTTTTAACTGACATTATTTATTCTATAGTCTACACAAAATTTGACTAGAAAGCAGCAGGAGTTATTCTTGTTTTCTTTACAAGTTTGTGTACCACCTCTTCACCACGTGGTAACTGTAAATTTTTTGTTGTAGCTATCATAGATCGTTCTGTTTCTGCTGTTGGTACAATATCTGATATTGTTTGTTTTATTTCCGACACCGTAGGTGTTGCACCTTTAATTAATTTTTGTCCTACTGCGGTGCCTGCCGCAGATGCGGTCCCCGTCGCAAAAGCTTTACCTGCGTCAAGTGCAACTGGTGCTACTTTACGCGCAATTCCTGGAATGTTCTCGATCAGCTTTGTAAATATATTTTTAAAAAATCCACCTACAATTTTTCTTCTATAAACTTTTTTTGTCTCATCGTTGTTATTAAATTAGGTTTAAAAAATTTACGTCGCACGCCTACGCATCGCGCAGATGTAAATAATACGTGACAACTTCGTTCTTAAGATCCATTTTGTCGTCCTGATTGATCTGTTAGTTCCATTGTTATGTCCGTGATCTGGTTTTCAGGAGTAACTGGATAATATATTATTTGTCGAGGAGTCATTTGAATAAGTGAACCAGGCGGAACATCTGGCGAAAAACTATAGATTTTTTGCCAGCGACTTCCCTTGGCTGAGAAAGACCCTAATGCAATGTAGCAATTGATTAAAATTGTATTTACTTCTGTTATGTTAACCGGTAAATCTCCATCATACGATATACCTTGTTCTGTAACACTGCCGTATCGTTGGTGTTTAAATCCTAGCAACAATGCGATACTAATCGTTGGCAAAAAATCGATTATCAAATTATTTTTTAATGTGATTCTGGCTCGTAGCGTATTATAGTTTGGAGTTAATTCAAAATTATCTGCGGCAGCTCCATTTTTTGTTATAAGCTCTTTAATCGTTTTGTTCAGATCAGTTACATTCTTTGCTCCCTGTGGTATTTTGACTGATACCAGATATAATCCTAGACTTTTACCCTGAAATTTTCAAAAATTATTTATATTGTTCACACAAAATTACATACCCTATCATTATCATACTTTTTTGGAAACTCTTTTTCATACCTACTAACTCTCATTGGTAGAATATCTGTTAACATACTGTCAATAATACGAAACTCACCTATTAAATCATCCATATCAAATTTTATACCCCGCAAGTAAGATCGTATCTGATCAAGTAATTTTTTGTAAGTTATACTAACTGTTTTGCAGGAATTTTTTTTGGTTACAAGTCCAGGTTCAATCTTTTTACACGCTGTTGGAAGAGAAAAACCAATGCCCGATATTATTAACAAAAACGGGTTTAATGATGCACCACTCGAAATTATACCAGATCCGGTCAATAACAGAGGTAAATATGATATTACTCGAAGTATTTTGTTATAGTATTTGTAACATTTTTTCACGCATCAAAGTTTTTTGTGATAAAATTTGTAATATTGCATTAGCGCGTCAATATCTTGTTTTGGAATTTCTTTTGAAATGTGATTGAAATCAAATGTATATTTGTTCATTATATAATATTTGTTTACAATAGTGCTGGTCCTTAGGTTTGATTAAGTAATTATTTGTGGTGTTTCAGCTATAAATTCCAAACACCACCAGTAAGACGTTGCGGTTATTGTTTGATCATCTGCTTCCAGTAAAAATATTTCTTCAGCATCTTTATTTAACACTATAGATACAACTCCAGAGAAAGCATCGGTTGAATGACGTCACGGAAATGTTGTAGTATAAATTTTAAACTTTGCAGAGCTAAAGATAGACAGTCTATACACACCAGTAACTTCTGCGGTATGTTTGATAGTGTTATTTTGCTGTGACCATGTTGCTAATCCTGATGCTACTGTGTACACGATATTTTTAATTTGTTCGTGTGGAATTTTAATTAGATTAGTTTTTTGAACAATATTAGGTATTCCACTAACAATATCGTTGAGTTTCATGTTAACGTCGGCTAGTTTTATGGCAACGGTTGGTTGTTCCCCAAAAAATTCTTTTAAAGGCATGTTTATATTTCTACGAAAATTTAAGAATGTTTCTACGTGTCTAGAAAATGTAGCACTGAGTGTAGTCATTTCATTATTAATTGTTGTTAATAACGTCTTCACATCATCGACGTATTTCTTTGTTGCTGCGTCAAAATCTAATTACGGTGTTCTAAGATTATTGATGCCATTATTGTTCATGTTGAGAAATACACGCATTATACCGCCGTTGGCTAATACGTACTTTAATTCTTGATCATAGACATATTTTTTTGTTGCGGCGTCTGTATCTGAGGCTGGGTTTCCAAGGTCTATAATTTTATTTTGATTCATAATAATGTAACCCGTGAATGAATCACCAGCTTTTTTGACATAATCGTTAATCGAGTTACCGGAATCTTGTATCTTACCTTGATTAGTAAAAGTAACGATATTATTAACAACCGCGGTAGGAATTCGCACAAGTACATCTGACAGTTGTACATTACTCGTCTTTAATCGTCCTTGTTTATCCTAGAAAACAACGACTTCATTCTGATCCACACTTGTGACATTTAATAAATTATCAATCTCATTTCTGAGCTGATCAATAGTTGCGTATCTCGATAAATCCCCTTGCTGAGCTTCAGCCGACGAATCTATCAATAATGTTCCAAATTTTGTATAGTAGCTTATTATACCTATCGTCCTACACAAAATTGTCAACGATAGTCGGTTTAATATAACATAAAATTATATAACAACAATGGCAAAGATATTAAATTTTGATACCGAACGATTAATTCATCATAAACATAACAATGAACTTCCAGATTGTCATTATCTTATTGTCGGTAGCACAGGATCGGGTAAAACAAATTTGCTATTAAACCTTTTGCTCAACAATAACTTCAACTATGATAAGATGTATATTAACACAATTAATCCCCAACAGGACAAATACGAATTATTGAGCGAGTATAACGATAAACTTCGTGATGAACTTAACGCTGGCGATGATATCTTTTTGATAAGACAACCAGAAGAACTAATTCCAGTTAACGAACTTGATTCGTATGAACATAAAATAATTGTATTTGACGGTATTCCGTTAAACAACGAGGAGATGAACAAGATTAGATCTTATTTTTCATTCTCGCGTAATAAAAGATGTAATTCTGTTTATCTCGCCCAAGGCTTTTATAACGTTGATAGATTTATCAGACGAAATACTGGTTGTTTCATATTATTTCCCGGACTGGACAATGTTGATGTTAGAAATCTCGCAAACGAGCAATGCGGTGACGTAACAAAAGATAAGTTCATCGAATTATATCACCAAGCAACCAAAGACAAATACAATTTCTTTTTATTTGATAAGCTAGCGCGTGATCCGGCAGGATGTTTCATTGTTGCCTCGACATGTTTCTATAATCTAATTTTGTAAAGTGCATATAAAATAATGGACGAGCATCAACAAAGAATCGAATTGCTAAAGAAATTTATTGAAACTCGAGCAGCTTTTAAGAAAAAAGTGGAAGAAGCTCGGCGTGGACAAGTTCAAACAGAAGAAGAAACTGTTAAACTTTTCAAACCTGTTACTGAAGCAGTACTTGGCAAGCAACCAGAAATATCAACATTATCTGCAGAGGAGCTTGAAAAATTAAAAGAAAAAGGTTTGTTAGGTTTACTAGGAGAAAAATCGAAAGAAGAAAATAAAAAAAATTGCAGAAGAACTTGTAAGAAACATTGCTGATCCTGCTGCACGACAGGCCGAAATTGACAGACTAATGAACAATCCTCTTATGCTTCAACATGCAATAGCAAGATTGACGGTTAATCCAGCCGAGTTAAAGAGGTTAATCGAAAAATTGTCGGAGCAAACTAAGGAATTAGCTGAGAAACAAAAAATAATAACTGAAACTATTGTAGAAAAAATGCCTACTGAAAAACAGATAATATTTTATTAAAAAAATACACGCATTAAAATATTAGATGACGAATATGACAATTTTATTAAAAAATATAATATCACTGATATTAATAATATTCGAACTTGGCCAGAAGAAAAATATAACAAATTATTAGAAAAATTAGGAGAAATTATAGGAGATGGTTCACGTGCTGATGAAGCAATTAAAACTCAAAAAGATGAAGAGAATTTGCCCAAATTATATGATTATATAAGAGAAGGAATTATTGCTGAAAATTTTCTTAAAACAGCAGTACAGTACAG